>BLKR01005510.1:44851-78637 GCA_011170035.1 Teleogryllus occipitalis
ACGTAATAAACTTCCGCTTTTAGTCATCAACCCGGTGTTCATTCCGTCCTTGGATGGTACTCCTCCCCTTAGGTCTTCAAGACACCGACACTTCTGGCCAGAGTCACTGCAGAGGCAGCTTCTCCCTCAATCTCAAACTCTTTTAAAATACGAATTGTGAAGAGCCAACGAAGTCAATTGCTTTAGAACGTTCTAATATTTCCATGAGCTCATATGTTATTGTTCATGGAAATGTAATTACGCTTTAAAAATTACTATTGTTTTAGAGAAACTGGTGTACAAGATGCAAAGAATGTTTTTATTTCATTATAAAAAATGTTCGTGAACAACATTTGTGCTTATTAATTCTTTTTGCATTAAACAAGTACTTAAACAACGCATTATAAGATCGGAAACAAAAATATTACTTTAAAATGGTCATTTGTTTCAGTATTCCAAGATTCGTTGCATGAGAAAGAAAACGTTTCACTAAGTGCTTTGCACTTTCTTCAAGGCCGTTTGGGACTCCCTTCTCATCATGGTTTGCGAGTGTCTTCTTCCTTCTCTCTCAAGGCGCCGCTGCAGGGCCGCGTCCGACAACGGTATGGGATGTTCATCGTCATCGAAAATCATCGACGCTATATGCGACAACTCGGCTCCGTCTGCGAAGTGGTGCGAGTGCCACTCTGGGAACACGCACACGGAGGAGGCTATACGCGCGTGGACCGGCACGCCCCCGCCCTGCATCGGCTCGCTTTCGTCAGACGGACGAGAACGAGGCGTGCGACGCACGGGACACTCGGGACATCCGGGACGCGCGGGAGAAAAATGAACTTTGACGACTGAGGCCGTCGGGCACGTTGAAGCTGTAGTCCTTCCACTCTGCGAACAAAGGGAGTCATCGAAAGGCTCTTTTGCTAGGACTGACGGTTGACCGTGAGCACGGGGTTAGTAAGTTAGTTAGTTAGTGCCTTACTTTACGTGGCGAGACTCGGGCCACCAGGCCCGCTCTTCCGTCTAACCACGCAAATTTCGCTACGCTTCTTTCACCACCTTGCGGAGAAAGGAGGTATTATCTTGGGCACGAAACAGGCGGATCTCAATTTTGCTCAGAGGCTTCTTTTAGGCTTGAGGATCTTTTACACGCAGTAAATCTACTACATGGGACAGCCGGCTTTACTTCCCCTCCGAAGGAAGGCGTACGAAGGATTTTTTCGCTCTTAAAAAGCTGACCGTTATACCACCGAATCCGCCGGGGTGTGTCCTAGCTACGGGCTCTAATAAAATTGCGTCTAGGTCTGGAATTCACACTAGCACCAATTTTTGTCATCCTTTAATACATACGAAGAAAAAACTGAAAGAAAAAATTTGGATCGGTGTTTTGTGCAAATAACTGTTTAAACTTTTTTTAAAAATTTCCTGTATTTCACCGAAAATAACGCAAAAGCTACTCATAGGTAAGAAAAATTGTACTTGACCTTTTTTCAAGATGTCTTTAAGGAACAGATGTTATTCATGAAAAAATTATATCTGAAATATTTTAGTTGTAAAAAGGCGCAGAAAAAAATTTCAAAATTTGCAATTTTTGAAGAATCAGGGATTTCAACGATGAAAACTGCATCATTGTCTTAATCTCATTTACGCTAATCAACAAAAACTTGGAGCCATTTTTGAGAAAATTTTGAAAATGGTTTTTGAAGTTTCATGCAAAATACCCTCAGAAATCGAAATTTCTATTTCAAACAAGAGGAACTCGAATTCATTTAAATTGACAGAGGAGAGTGGTTGTTGTAAGTTGGAGAAAATCGGCTGAAAGATTTTGGCGCTAGCTTTGACCACAGACAGTTGGACGGAGAGTTAAGACGTTTTGCCATTAATGTATTTTTCAGTATCAAGGACCCACAAAATATGGCTCCTGTCTAGACAACGTGCTAGAGAAAGGAATTTACTGTTTACAGAGGCACGAGATTTATCCACTTTTTCGTTTTCAAGGTCTGGCAATAAGAGTTTTTCTGCACAAAATTAACCGTTTTCCGACGCACAATTACAATACTTTCTCTTCTAACAAAGAAAGAGTGAGAAAGTAGAAACAGCTCGAATGCGCGAAAACTGGCAGAAGCGATGTTTTGACTTCCTTGAGAGAAGTTTCCCCCAAATTCGCCACTGCCGTCATCAGCGTGACTGTCGTTGAGGAAAGCGAGGGGATCTGGCCTGGAACACGAGTGGTGAAGCAACAAAACCTTTTTACTTTCTCGTATACGTATATATACGGAGTAATATACGTAGTATAGAGAAAGTTATGTATTGCTGCGCGAAGAAACGGCGGGATTTTCGGCACATAAAAAATTCATTGCCAGGTCCTGACAACGAAAAAGTGGATAAATCCAGTTGCTAAATTAAGAAAAAAAATTCTCCAACACGTGGTGTAGCCAGAATTCCTCTTTTGTGGGTCCTTGATGCCGAAAAATCCATTGAAAGCAAAACGTTCCTCCGTCCGTCTGTCCATCCGTCTGTAAATACTACTAGCACCTAAACCATCCGTACGATCTTTTACAAATTATTTATTTATTATTTATTTATTTAACGTCAAAAAACAGTTGAAACTGCGTATGACGTGCTATGGGGAAAATGAATTGTGTGCACATTTTCAAAATTCTGTGATCCCTACATTAAGTCATATACTACTTAAATTATTAAAAAAAAATAAAAAAAAACACCCTCCCATGTAATAAAAACGAACCCCCGTTCGATCTGGCTCTAGTTGAAACTTTGAAATTTTGAAAAACATTCTTTAAAATTTGGGGGTACTTTACATGAGCGTCCCCGGACATTTTCAAACTTTTCTAAAAATGTTTTCTTTAAATTTCTTGTAAGAAGCGCCTTCCCGCAACTACAAAATTAAAGATAGCGATTTTTCCTTCAAATGAAATTTGTTGTTCATAATCAGTTCTTTTAATAAGGTGATTTAGATTGTTTTGAAAATTTTATACGTTTTCGTGCACTAGTGCGTGCAAGATTTGCAATTTCAAAAAAGTACAAAAACGTTTTCTCAAAAAACGGCTCCACATTTTTTCTTCAAGTTTTTGGTATGGATAGTTCTAAGTACACTGTATAAAATGACATAAACGCCATGAAGCTCTATTCTTTTGTTTTTCAAAAGCTACAAAAATGTAAAATTTTGACTGTCTCGCGTCGTTAATATTTACATTAGCAAACATTTGTTGAAATTACGATATTTATGAGTAAAAATGCTTTAAATAATGTCATATAAAATTTTTGGAAAACTCAACAGTTTTCTGTATAAATGAACTCAAACTTCCGCATTTTGAGAAACGCTCAAATACCATTTTCTTAAAAATGGCTCCAAAATTTTTCTTCTAACTTGCAAGTGGATAGTACTAATTGCATTGTTTAATATGATGTAAAGTTCATTTTAGTATATTCGTGTGTTTTTACACAAATTACAGGAATGAATTGTTTTAAAAATATTTCTCAAGCCCTTAATATGCACATTTCCACAAATTTGTATACATTTTTGCATTTGTAAGTGAAAGTGCTTGAAATAACTTTAAATGACGTTTATTGAAAACTTAAGAGATTCCTATGAAAAAGAGCTTCAAATTTCGCATTTAGAGTAACCTTGAACGCCATTTTTTTAAAAAAATGCTTCAAAGTTTTCAATGAAAATTTGTATTTAGGACGATGTTTTACTGTTCTTCAATGCTTTTAAAGTAATATTTCAGTTCTACTATTAGAAGACCGAAAAGTAAAATAAAAAAAAAAAAAAAAAAAAAATACTTCGGGCGGCAATAGATAGCTACTGGCAAGAGAATGGGACAAGACCGTAAAGCCAGTCCACACCAAGGAAATTACAACACTTTATAAGAGAAATTGCCATTCTGTAGCACCACTAATTTCATGTTGTTTAGCCGAAACGGCAGCTGAAAATTGGTATTTACAGATTTAACTGCCAATCAGTGACTGAATCTTACGGTTCAGTCACGTGATTATTTTGACACATAATTCTGCCAAGTCATGTAAGGAGTTGTAGTCAGTGAGTAACATGTAGAAATGATTCGAATCCATTTAAAAAATGTTGGTTAACTGCTAGTGACACTGCGGTAACTCCTATAATTTTGTCATTCCTCCAAATAGAGAATGTTCGTATGAAATCAACGAAAGTAGGTAGCTAGAATACAAGAAAACTACACATCAAACTTATTTACAGAAATATTACTTAAATGGATTGTATAATCCGTTTAAATCGGAGCACTGCGAATTTCAAAGCGTGACGAAAGTGAACAGTCTTCCATACTCCGCGATTGTGGGCTGTTCGTAAGCGTGAGCACGGAGATGAGCAGGACTCTGTGACCACTTGAAATGTTAAAGAGGGCTCCACAGCCTTACTGAACAATTTTTTTCCGTACATGTGGTAAATGAACTGTGTTACATTTCAAAATTTACAGTGATGACAAAATGATGCACAATTTCTATTCATATTACATTCTAAACGCATCTTTGTTTGAGAAAGTATTGACTTATTACCTATCAATACAAAATTTGTAGAAAAAGTGTTTCTTAATGATAAAAATCAACGTTTGTACTTTCAACTGAAAAGTTAAGATGTCAACAATAGTAAAACCGCAATATTACTTTACGAATATTAATGAAGAGTAAAACCTCCTTTAAAATGGCAATTTTCATTAAAAACTTTGAGGTCGTTTTTAAGAAGAATGGCGTTAAGCGTTCTGTCAATGCGAAACTTCAAGCTCCTTTTCATAGGAATCTATTTAGTTCTAGAAAAACTTAATTTGAAGTCATTTGAAAACAGTTACAGCAGCATTAGAAACAGTTATGCAGCAGAAAAGATTTTACTTTTAACTGAAATTTGTGTACCAACTTTAATTGTTTAATTTCATCTGGCTATGCGTTTTAAAGGAATGTACATGTACTGTATGTAGATTTCTTGTAGTGAGCTGTTGATACTGACACTTATTGAACATGATTTCTACGTCGTTTTGTAACTATAAATATGAGTATTACGTGAAAATATGTTCCCATCGTTAAGTAAGTAAGTTTTGACAAATACTACAGATTCGTAAATAAATAGGCAAGGCCATGGTAAGATTCCAAGCTCAATGAAAAGAGGCTTGCAGGGATCACGTGGATGGCATTTTTCATTATTCGGATAACTTTCATTTGCAATCTAAATGTCTGGGTACTAAAGGATGAGCTTCCCCAGAATGTTATGCCATATCTCAGGCTGGAATGTACATTTGCAAAATACACGATGCGAGCTGCATGAAAGCTGACAGAATTGGAAAGAATTCTGAATGCGCAACATAATGAGCTTAATTTAGTTGTTAATTCTGTTATATGTACATTCCATTTGAGGTTAGACTGAATTGAGAGACCTAGAAATTTTGTTACCTTAACATTAGCTAATTACATATTGTTCATTTTCAATGGAGCATACAATTGCCGATTTGAAACGCAAAATTGCATTGAGACAGTTTTTCTTTCATTAACTATTAAATTGTTATTACAAAACCAATTTGAAACTCCTGAAATTGTACTATTTATTGTTTCTTTTTTGCAAAGAACATTCGTGTCATCGGCAAACAGAACTATTCTTCTATTTTGAATAGATGAGGGCACATCGTTTACGTACAACAGAAAGAGGATAGGACCGAAGATCGAACCTTGTGGGACCCCATGTTCAATTGGCAAAGAATTGGAGAGATAAGTAAATAATGTCCTTTCATGCCAGTACGATATTTCTACTCTTTGAGATCGATGTTTAAGTTACGAGGTTATCCGGTCTAGGGCAATACCAGGAATTTCATGACA
Source organism: Teleogryllus occipitalis (assembly GCA_011170035.1). Classification (NCBI taxonomy): domain Eukaryota; kingdom Metazoa; phylum Arthropoda; class Insecta; order Orthoptera; family Gryllidae; genus Teleogryllus; species Teleogryllus occipitalis. Next base: position 50,681 of record BLKR01005510.1, read on the forward strand.
AGGTAATTTTGAGGGCAAGATGTTATGGTTAATAACGTCAAAAGCTTTCGAAAGGTCTAAAAATATCCCAATGGGTTATTCATTTTGGTCCATTGATGAAGCAACATCTTTAACAAAAGAAAAAATGCTAACTCTGCGACGAGCCTGCACTGCACAATGGACATGCGACATTTTGAAGATTGTATTGCAGTGTATTATAGTCTTTTGTCTGCGACGGTGAACACAAGCGATCGGTGAAATGGATGATCTCTCAGACTTTGAAAGAGGGCAAATCGGTCGTCCGCGGTTAGTGAAAGCATCTGTGACAAAAACAACTGAACTGTTTTACGTTTCACGAGCGACAGTGCTACAGTAATGACAGCATACACAAAACACGGTAAAACAACATTGGCGAAGGGGAATAGTGGGAGAAAACTGAAGTTAACTGACAGATAACGACAAAACATTAAAATAGATTGTGGGCAGGGAACGTAAAACTACTGCAACAAAAGTGCCTGTAAATCTCAAATCTCACTTAGTATTTATGTTTTCACAAAAACAAAACTGCAAGAGCTTCACAAAGCTAACATTCATGGAAAAGTTTCAATTGCAAAACTCATTATAACGGAAGCCAATTGCCACAATTTGGAATTAATTGCCACGTATTTTCGGGTCCAAAATGTGTGTGAGCTGGGGTCCGCACAAACATCAGTTAAATTCTGGTCGTAGGTCGATTGAAACTCCCAAATGATTTACTGCTAATTAATTGCCTCAATTTGAAATTAATTGACACGCATTTTCGAGGCAAAAACGGATGTGGGTTCGTTTGGCAAGACAAAATAGCACACACAAGTTACATTTGGGTCGTAAAAAACTTATAACTTATGTGTGTTGACTCCCAGCTCACGCCCGTTTTCACCACGAAAATATGTGGCAATTAATTCCAAATTGTGGCAATTAATTAGCAGTAAATAATTTTACTTTCCGTCGAACTATGACCCGAATTTAACTTACGTGTGAGCTAACCCCAGCTCACACCCATTCACTTCGAAAATGCGAGGCAATTAATTCCAAATTGTGGCAATTAAATACCAATAAATCGTTTGAAATGATTCATTTTGGTGTGCTGACATGGCTGTTTCAGCTTGAAGCACCTATTCCCAACAATGAAGTTCTTACGATGACTAGTATATTGTTGCCAAACTGCCACATTCCAAGACGATGTTGTGCCCACACACAGCAAGAAAGGTTTAGGCGTAGTTTGTGGAGCATCAGAATATCATCAAACATCTTCCCGGGCCAGCATATTCGCTAGACCTAAACATAATTGAATCGGTAGTGAGTGTTTTAGAGCTGAGAGTGAAGATTTCCAGCTCCAACATAGTTGAAGCAATTGGCAAATGTTTTGGTTCAAGAATAGGATAACTTTCCGTTAGAAGCTATTCAGATACTCTTGAAATCTATTTTTTAACGAATTGCAGCTATTTGAAAAGCAAATGGTGGCCCAACACCTTATTAATAAATATTTGGTATATGACAGGTGTTCAGATTATTTTGTTCAACTCCTGTACATGGTTCTTGAATTTCCCCAAATTTATTTTCAATTCAAAATTTATGAATTGAAAACGTTTTGAAATAGTAATAATGTCTAGTTAAATCAAATTATTTCCTTTAAGATACTGCCCTGTTTGTTATAACTAATAATTCATTAGAATAATATATGAATCCTAATTTGATCACATACTAAACATAAATTTTGCTTTCAAATTAGCCATTTTTTGGACAACCTCCCGTCCCCGAATCCGTTCGAAAATGCCCGGACGACGGGCTTTCGCTAGTTGGCAAGCCTGCTGCGCCGCTGTGAGGGAGACCTCTTAGCCAGTCCTCGACGAGTGCAATGCGCTCGGACAGGACGTCGTCCCGCATGCTCCGGGGTTCCCCCTTCAGCTCCGGCGGCAGCACGTTCGTCGGGATGAACTGCGTCAGCGTGTTCAGGTCCGAGCCCAGGATGTGGATCTGCGCAGGGAAGAGCACCCGCACGCGCTTGCAGCCGACAGAATTTGCTTGCGACAGTGGTGCCACAGCACGCGCGTTATTTCGCGTGTTTAATTATTTATTTATTTTATTTTACGTAAAAAAAGCAGTTAAAACTGTGTATGACGTGCTATGGGGAGAAGTGAATTCTGAGCAAATTTTCAAAATTCTGTGATCTCTACACTGTCATATACTACTTGAATTTTGAATGAAAAAAAAGCCGCTCCAATGTAATAAAATCTATTTTCAAGGACAAATAAACAATAAATTTTGGGCTCTTATCCATGATGTCCTTCGTCAAGGAATAATATTTCCTGCCACGACAACATGGAGACGATAATCTGAATAATTATATTTCCCACTGAATTCTAGAAGACGTGCACAGAAAATGAAGTTACATTTATGTCCAGCAGCCAATTTGTAGTATTTAACCCTTTTTATGATCTATGACAGAACACGAGATATTCATAAAAAACGAAGAAAAGTAATTTTTTCTTACGTTTCTTTCTTTTTTGTTGATTATATAGGTCAAAATCGTATATAGATAACTAAAAGAATTCTCGAAACATCTTTATCACCTATAGAAAATTGCAAGAATGATTACTATCAATATTCATAGGTGTAATATAGTTAAAAAATTTAAATTGATATAAGAAGCTAAAAAGTACATTTTTCGCATTTGTGCGAAGTACTTCGGGTAAATTGATTTAGGTCCCGAGGAAAACGTGTCTGTTTTACACGTCAACTACGATTTTCAATATTAAAAATGTTTATCTCCGGGAGGTATTTTTGCCTACTTTAATCCGCTACCCCCTTTGGCGCCTTACCTCTAATAAACAGTTTTAAGCTCTCCTTGACGCAAATTCAGGCTAAGCTCGTGCATTTTCTAGTATCGCGCACTCATGATAGGTTTATTTCTCTCCAAAAACCGCGAGCCTAAGGCAGAGAGAAAAAATAGCCAAGTCATAATGTACTTTTAAAATACAGTACTTCTCAGCGTCGCTATCAGAGAGCAGCACTGTCTGAACGAACAATTGATACGATAATTTCTCGAACTCCAAATAGACTCGCCATATCGCCCGCATTTTAGCATTTTAGTATGTGTAGTAAAGCCTTTTAGACATCATTCAACTTTCAGAGCATGATTGACAGTGTTTGCCGGCCAAGTAATGTATGCTTGCAGTAATGCTATGCATACTGCTACAAACGTTGAGACCCAGCTAACGTGAGCTTCTCGGATATTTGATACAAAAAGCGTGAATATAACGCCAAAGCATGTGACATACAATATCATGCTTGATATATTTAGTGTTTGCAAACATATTCTAACGCTTGGATCTGCTGGTAACGTAATTGGTACAATACAGAAACCAAATAGCTGGTCGCTGCTAGGATACGCCAGTCAAAATTCCAAATTTTATCTTAACTGCTCTCCCAAAAATGTGAATGACTATTTTGAAGCCTTAACAATAGGCATAGCATATTAAAAAAATATATTCAGGTAACTGTTCATTTTAAAACTATTGTATATTAATGGAACTGTAGTCAATATCTTATCACAGCATGAATTCATTTCACAGGAATAAAACGTTTCGAAATAATGCAATTCAAATACAATCACTACGCAAGTATTAAACTACAAAGACAAATATAGCATACTACATTATTCTTTAAATATCCCACATCTTACCATTATATTCAGTACACCGAATTTCTAAAACATTTGATCTTATCAACATAAAAGTAATGTTTATCCAAAATTCTTGTCATGCTAACCGATTTCTAGTTCTCATCACTCACCAATTCGTAAGCACGAAATAGTATACAGTTACCTTCATATTTATGAACTTTTAACAAAATGTTAAAAGACACGATATCTAGAGAATATTTCAATTAACGCAATGGTTAAACTTTCGTTTCAGTATAATCGATATATTTTTACTATGTGTGAATAAAGATGTATACATTTTTCATTTTTAAAAAAAAATTCGGGCTCCAAATATCTTGACAGAAATAAGGATTTCGAAATGTCGTAGAGAATTGAACTCGTTTTCATTGTGGAGATCGAGAAAAAAAGTTTTTGAAAAAATTGGGTTCGAAAACGTTTTAGAAAATGCGTCATTGATGTTAACAACTTCATTTGAAGAAAAATCTCTAGTTTCAATAATGTAGTTGTACGGAAGAGTTCAAACATGTGGAACTTTTGTTATTTTTGACACATCAGAGGTAATAGTGGATATCGAACCCATGCCATCTTTATACGTATATTTCACTCTATATTCACAAGATTTATGTCAAATTAAGAGATGGTTTTGAGAAACTGTGGAAAATGTCCCAAAATTTGAAATATTCTTTTCCAAATATTCAGGGCATCGAGTCTTCGCAAAACGTTGGGGAGATTTTATTTTGAGAAAAATCTTAGAAATAGTTTAGACGCTGGTGTTGTTCAGACACAGATGGAAGGGCGGGAATCAGGAGACCTCAAAACGTCTATTTCCGTTAAAATCTGAAAATTGATTTTCCGCATTAGTTAACTTTGTCTTATTTTGTCTCTTGGCTGTCCGAGACAAGCCGCGTCGATCTGCTCGTAGCTGACGTTTCTTATTTTACTACTCTGTCTTATTTTACTACGTTTGTACGTACGTATATGAAAAAGTAAAATTACACAACTTAGAGTATTTCACGATTCAAATTTCATAAGGGTTTACCCTTGTCTTAAATTTCTCTGGAATGAATGGTTTTAAGACAGCGTACGTAGTCTTGAAGAGGAAGGACCCGTGGCATATGATGATCTTCTTCATCCTCACAGGGAAGCTTCCCTGAAACAAATAAGTCATCAATTCATTTGTAGTTGTCCTGGAAGGTTCCAGAGCACAGCATCTGATTTATTGTGGCAACTTTTGAAACAAGCTTTTAGCTGTAAAGGTAACATCATGGATCTTGTCTTACGGAAGACAATGTAATTTGCTAATACTTCATCGAATGTGGATTAGTGTGGAGAGAGCCTCGCGAACTGGCAAACTCTCGTCCTACACATTTTTACTGAAATATGTTTTCTGGGACCTTTGTACCGGAAAGGTGATTTTTCTCAAAGCTATACTAGCACCTCCCTATCGTCATATTCTCTTAATTAGTAGTTAATTATTAAAATTCGAATGACTCTTAATTATCAGTAATAATAATATCCCGAGGTACCGGAACGCCGTTCCGTCGCGTTCCGCCAGGAATCAAGCTCTGGGTAAAACTACTTTTAGGTAAAATTAATACTAGTATTTAATGACGCCACCCTTCGATGCAATTATACATTCAATGCGTCGCGGCATGCTCTCTATGCAAGCTTTTGCATTTTGTTGCAGTTCAATGTGGTGAAACTGTTCTTTGTTGAGAACTTGCTTGGTGATCGGCCGTTTGGCGAGTTCCCATAATAGGTTCCAACAGAGTTCCCACATGAGTTTTCTCATATCTGGCGAGTTCTCCGGCCAAGGCAAAACTAATATTTTTTGTGGCAAGAATGCAGTAATACCCCTAGCTTTGTGGCATGGTACTGAATCGTGTATAAAAATGTATTCTGAATCACCTATGAACTGTGGCAGTAGCCGAGTTTCTAGTATTCGCTTGTACTGGTTTTGTCTCATGGTCCCTTCTACGATGTATAGGCGCCCCATATACCCTTCGCTGAGATCACAAACTACACCATGGCATTAACCGGGTGTTTAAACCTCTCCATTAGGTAGTTTGAATGGAACTGAACCCCAGAGCTTCGTCGGACAGATACACTTTATTTGACTAACCAGCACGGGAAAGTCTGCAAAGTCTGTGCCATTCTGTAGTAATATAGTATAGCTTTTACTTCATGTTAAATAAATGATCATATGAGATAATATAAAGATGCTTAAAAGTTACAGGTTTGTAAGTAACAATATTTTCTCCTTTTACTTTGTCCGGACATGTTTTATGATATTTATACAAACGAAGTTGTTAAGCTTTGGAGATCCGAAGACGTATTTCAGTAACTAATATTTTCATTCACAATAATAATGTAATTTGGGAGATGCCTATAGGCACAATGCTATCTTATGGGAGAAATTACCATGGCGATAAAGTTTTCTAATTTTGCTCAGAGGCGTAATTCAAGCTCAGCCCCGCCATCCAGCTTTCACTGTTTTTAAATCTGTGACATTTCACAACTGACTATTTCTTTTACAAAGTAAAAATTAAAAAAGTTATTTTTTGTCCTTAAAAATACTCAACTTAGGCCAGATTCAAACACGCGAATTTTGATGTAACAGTTCGATATATAACCGTTATATCATCAAATTCCCTTGAGCTTCCAATCAAAGTTAAAGTAATCACTCGCGGAAACTTTATTGTACGTACGTGAATATAGTTTTAAGCGGAATGTTTCGAAGCTGTATATATAATTTACGGGAAAGTAGATTTTCAGAGAGAAAAATAATACGAAAGAAGAATGATATTCAAAGTAGAAAAAAAGTTGTAAATTAAAAAGAGGAAGGATGGCATATCTGAAAATCTCACTTTGCACAAATACCTGAAATATCTGCAATATTAGCTTGAGAAACTTAATCGTTATGAGTTTTGCGTGCGCGATAGTCTGCTTATCCAGGTTCACCAGGATGGTGACGCCGGAGATTTGCATGCGCGGATCAATCATCAGGAAATCCAGGAGGTGGACGATTAGTTGAATAAACTGACAGTTGGTAATGCTTGTTGGTTGAAAATCTGAAACAAGAAGAAAGTCGTTCTCGTCCAATACTCAATCTGAAGGTTTATAAATATATTTTACAATTTTACGAGAATACTGGTAACTACTGATGGTTATTAGTAAATATTTAATTCAAATTTATATTCCTAAAGAACGAAGGGAAATTATGATTTTTACAGTGTACTTTGCGAAATTATTCTCGATCTCTCCTTTTAAATGGATATTCATGACATAGGAACTCAACGATCTAATTGCATCGAAGGAATAATTTTGGCTGAAAAAAGTTAAAATATCAATATAGAGATGGGATACAAAATTTTTAGTGAAACGTTTTCTAAATTAGTTTGTTGAGGGAGATTCGACAGTTGCTTTGCGTTTACATATACTATTCAATAATTGAAGCTAATGGAGTTAAAAGATACCAATAACAGGGAATCTGGTGTGGTGAGTAGTCTAAGGATTGTTAATGAGTACTGTTTGATCACAACTGACATATAGATATCGTTTTGAAAATAATAAATTCATGTTATTGTAGTGTAAGATTTGAAGATTGTTATATCCTTGAGCGACGTTCTTGAAAGAAGCACCATGTTTATACCACTTAAGAAGAGTTTTTGTTTAAAAAAAAATATTTCAAACTTTTGGGATATTTTTTTTATGTAAAAAATAATGTGAACGTTTTCTTCCTTAACTGCACCACTCATCTACAGATATTAGTACGATGGCTGATCATAGTTTAGCATGGGATTGAAAATGAATACGACTGAAAATGAAATTTAAAAGTATTATTTGTATTATATTGTGGCATGAAAAAAAATATACCAAAGGATTGTTGCAGGGAAGAAGTAACTGAAGCGATTTGGCTCTATGAACACTATCGGGTTTGAATTCGCCTACATCTTGTGTAGAAGTAGTGTGACCACTACATACTGCGGTCATATTGTTTAAATACTGTATTTATACCTTTCTTATGATCTATAGTATCTTAGCCGTGCCGCCAGAGCCTGGGATGAATTGTTTAATAAATTGATTAGTGATTCCGGGCACGTCTACTACTAAGGTCATTCGTCACGCAAATGTACTGCATTTTTCCTCTGGAGATGGCGGTGATCTTCCCTCGCTAAGATAGTGAGATCCGGCGTCGACCTACTGTCGGCTAGCGGGATTTTCCCCTTTCCCCACCTAGGTACTCCTCACCAGTGGCGGACCGCCCCCGTCGGAAATAGCTCTAAGCCCCCGACCAGTCTCCCGTCATGAATGGCGGTGTAGTGCAAGTAAATTTAAGTGAGCGTAAGTAAGGGGAGAGGATAGAACAAGGAAGAGGAACTGGAGATCGCGGGCGGTCCGTGGCCCGTTTGCCAGGGTACTGCTATGGCAATCGCCTGGTATTGACTGGAGAAACTAGAGAAAACTACCGATCAGAGCAGCCGGACGCTAGAATTCTCCTCCAGACAGCCACTGAATTCGAATTAGCTATCTAACGAGTGTCCCAAATTCTGCCACTGTCGGGGCTCAAAGCTAAGACCTTCCGGTGAGAGGCACTGCAGTAACACTAGTTGATGCTCTAAGCCAACTCTCCCGATTCGTTTGATATATGCAAATAATATTAATATACGTAATTTTAATTACGGGGATGGAGCAATGGTGGAATGAGAGGCAGAGAAATTGGGCGAACCTGAGAAAATCTGCCATGATCTCGCTTTCTGCACCACAGATTCCTCACGGGTCGATAGGTTTTTGAAGCTCGATACCGAGACCTTGCTCCGTTTTTAATATCATGTGTTCTAGAAAGTACCACAAAGTTTGCGGATAAGGCGAGCATAAATATGGAAATTGAATGGGTTCGGGGCTCTTTAAGTGAAATTTTGGGGTACAACACAATGAAAAGGCAAGTCCCCTTCCTTCAAACTTAATATAATTATAAAAAACTCTGGTACAAATTGTATTGGGAGGTACTCAGGCTAATTTAAAATGTAATCTCTAAAAAAAATTATATTTTATTATGAATTGTATGACACCAACGACAAGGTGAGTTGAAATGTTAAGGTCCTTTATCAGTCCCTCACACTCACACACTGATGAAAAACTAAATCAACTCAATAGCCCAAAGTTTATACTTATAAACTTCTAAGTCAAAAAACAATGAAAATAACTTCTATTATAAAAGCTTAGAACATTCAGACTTGTTTCTGATTTTTTGCAACAACAATTCGTAATCAATCATGCTATTTTGTTGAAGCTGCTGAAGCTATCTGCTATAGCTCCTATGGGCGAATAAACTCCCGCCTCTCCTGGGCAACTAGAGAGGGGAAAATTAAAATAATACTTCAATGCAACAAGACGTGACTCGCCAAACACTAGTGCACGATTAGGTACCTTCCAATCAGATGCAAAATTGCAACATTCGATTTCTTTCATGGTCCGTTTATTCACTTCAATCACTTCTTCAATTGGCAAACGGCGGTCATCTTCGATCATCTTATATATTCTAAAAGTTTGTAATATTATGAGACATCCTGCATTGGGAAAGTGTCTATATTTCTAATTTACAATATATGCATAAATAGACGGAAAACAATGTCCAAGGCTCTAAGCATCTAGCCACCCGCCTTTAAATATTTGCTATTCACGTGTTGCTTCATGGAACAGCATGTTTTTTTTTAATTTCCTGGTATATAAAGAATTGTTGTACTGTATTTGCACCATACTATGTTTCTGCAGCATTAGTACAGACTGTTTTTGTTAAACATTAAATTCATTGCAATGATATACGAAAGTTATTTGTTGTTCTTAAACAGTGTTCGTGCCACTTTATGGAAAATCATTTTAGCCCAATGAAATTAGATAAATCGAGTGAAAAAAATCCCAATCTTTTGAAACTAGGCATGATTGTTTGTTGGAACCTACTGCACATTATACTAAAAATCCTGATGGATGAGCAGGAGGTGGGAGACAGATATAGGCGTTTTTTCCACGTTTTGGGCATATATCTAAAGTGCACCTTAACTATCAATCCTACCGAAATTTATGTTCTATACGACATTAAAAGTAGACAAAATTTCCTGCAATAAATGTTCTATAAGGTTTTTTTTATAAAAAAAACAACCTTTTTAAAGTTATAAACTCGAAGAGAACTTGTTCTTATACTAAAAACACTAGAAAAAATGCCTTTAAACGGGACTCTCACTTCCGGTTCACCCCCCCCCCCCCTTAGGATTTTTAGTATAACGTGCGGTAGGTACCAACAAACAATCATGCCAAGTTTCAAAACTCCTGGGAGTTTTCTCTTCAATCACCAGTTTTTGGTCTAATTTGTGCGGCTTTGTTGACCAGCAGCTTGATGCAAAAGGAAACTTTATTGCAGCCCCCTCCCCCGCCGAGCAGCGTGCCAGAGCGGCCTTCTCTCACCGGCGCAGAAATAGCAGATGGGCCGCCCCAGAGTGTCGTACCCGTCCAGGAGCGAGACGGCCTTCAACTTGTACAATTCCGGTCGCATCGAAGGAAGGCACAGCTCGAAGAAATTGGGGTTGAGTTTCCGCATGCGGTAGTATTTGACGAGCTGGAACACGGAGCATTTGCGTTCAGTGATTCCGTGAGGGCCGTTTCAGCTTATCAGTTGTTGTTGAAAGTTATTTGTGTGTTTTTTGCTGATTTGCATTAAAGTAGTTTTCTTGTCGATTTAATCATAAAGCAAAGAGAAGAGTGTTATAATGCGCATCTTTCAGATGAGGTGTGAAGAAGCAGTAACCGGATACACGAAGCACAAAGACACTGGATTGAATTGTTTGTGCATAGAGTATTCGTTTAAAGGCTAATTGTAAACGTCAAATTCCAATTAAGAGTTACCATTTTAAATTTGGATTTGTACGAGAATCTATCGCTTATAAGGGTCCTTGTCAGGGTGGCCAATTTACAGAAATGAAATCACCTGACAGTGTCTTATTTACTTTTTATATTAGTGAAACACAAGGTCATAATAGTGGTTACAAGAAATCAACTTCCGAAATTTCTTGAGCCACCTTTTAGAGCCGTTTATGAAAAAATGTTTTTTTATAAAATGCATTAACTTCAAGCAGAAATTACAGGAAAATAATGGATATTTAGAAACATTAGACATATTATCAGAATATATTGTATATAAGGCAAAAATATCAAATATTGTACTTTTGAAATGCTATTTGATTTTGCAATTTTTGAAAATTTAGAGAGATTGTAAAAAGTGGGCTCAGCACCAGTTTTTACCGCCCTTTAATAATACGAGGATAAATTTTGAAGAATAAAATTGGAAGAGTTTTTAAGAGAATAATGTGAGATTGCTTATTACAGTGTTATTTATAATTATACACGTGACTATTGCCCCTGATCGATAGTCGAGACCGTGAGTACATTAAAATTCATTTCTTCCGGGCTGATGGGCCGTGGTCCAATTGGTGTTGAAATGCCAAACGTTTCGCCCACGACTGCGGTGGGCATCTTCAGTGGCGAGGTCTCGGGCGAAGTGTCCGGGTCGGCGGCTGACTAGCCCGAGACCTCGCCACTGAAGATGCCCACCGCAGTCGTGGGCGAAACGTTTGGCATTTCAACGCCAATTGGACCACGGCCCATCAGCCCGGAAGAAATGAATTTTATTGACTCCGGCCGTGAAAGCCTTCAACGTGAGTACATTGTTTGTCAGGTACATGAAATAACCTTGATTGGGTCTAACATGCCGAACATGCGCATAAAGGGGTAGCCTAAATATTAGAGGAAACTATCACATGTATAACATTTGTTATCTAAAATTTTACCATTAGATGTCTCTTGACAAAAGCTATTGTTTTGGACTCCTCAACATGTTATACAAGTTTGTCACATTCATTCTGAAATATTCTGTATAACAGGTCGCATAGTGCTACAATTTAATACTTTCCAAATGACCCCGCTCCGAAAGGCAATAAAACAGAAGAACTAGAGGTTCAACCACATACTTTCTGCATTATTTGTAATGGTTACGTATTATAATAATACTTTGGCATACACTAGTTTAACTTTTGAAAAATTTAAAGATTACATCAAAATAAATTTGTCACATTATTCAGAGCAATTATTTCTATTCATTAGGCAGCGAAAGCAGCATTAGATTACATACGCTACACATGACGAGAGAAGTGACGGATGCTATTATACGCTGTCGGATGGAAGTGTGAATGCGTCTCAGCCCTTCCGTTACGCTAGTAAAGTGCAGGGGCAGGGGAGGGGAGGGGAGGGGAGGGGAGGGGGGAGCGAGCGAGGGGAGGCCTCCTCACCGCCGGCAGCGCCGCTCACCGACTTCAACGACGGCTGCAGCTCGTGGCGCTTGGAGCGCAGGAAGGCCAGCATGAAGTGGTCGTCCATGCGCGAGCTCAGGTACGGCTCCGCTGCAACACGCAGCGCGGCTCGCAATCAGGGCAATGCCCACTCCCCGGGGCTGTGCTCGCTTGATTGCTTCCGGGCGCGCTAACGACCGAGGTCGTTGGCCCCGTAAGTGTAGTGCGTGTTTTTCATCGGGAGGTGGCTGTGATCTTTCCCCCCCCCCTGGATGACGAGATCCGGAGCCGACCTACCGTCGAATAGCGGGGTTTCAACCACCTGATATCTCCCACTAGTGGGGCACCGCTAGGGATAAGGTCTAAGCCCCTGACTGATCTCCCGGCATGTCAGGGAGTTTTGTGCATGTTAGTGTAAGAGTATGCGTAAGGGGAGAGGAGAGGACAAGGAAGAGGAAGGACAGATCGCGCGTGGTCCGTGGTCCGTTTGTTAGGGTATTGCTCTGGCATTCGCCTGGTGGTGATCGGAGAAACCACGTAAATCTACCGATCAGAGCAGCTGGCCGCTAGAATTCTCCTCCAGACAGCGACTGAATTCGACTTAGATCACAAGGTAGTGTCAAAAATCCTGCCGCCGTGGGGAGTGGGAACCTAGGACCTCCCGGTCAGAGGCCCTGCGGTGACATCAGCTGATGCACTGAGCGGGGCTGTACCAACGGCTCTGGATAAAGATAACGTACCAATGATTTTCGGTCAGAAATAAAATATTGTTACATACCAATATGTCACTGAATATTGTACATTTATTATAAATGGCGTCAATTAAAGGAGATAAATAATGTGAATATGCTAGCATAGCAACGGTAAGCGAGCCGTCGTCAAGGTCAACATATTCATGCAGTGACAATCGCGGAGACGGCTAGTTAATTCTATATAGAATTCTGGGATTGGCCGAAAAAGCAGTGACAGTCGTGAAGACGGCTAGTTCGTTTTGCAAGAAATTTAGAGATTGGCTAGGTACGAAAGTACATCAAATGTTATCTGCAAATAAACAATCGAAATTATGAACCGAGCTTTGCAGAATACGAGAGACATTGATTCTGACTGATGCCGTGCTCATGAACGGATCGTGCTCCAATTAATGTTAGGAGTTTTTTTTTCTTTGGGGACTTGTAAGCATCTACTAGGGAATAGATATTGAGAGAACATCAAAATTGGAACTCTAAGTGTGACAGTGGAGCTTAAAATATTTCATGTGAACGAGTTGGAGGGACATTGAGGGCTTGGGCGAAGTTGTCAGTGATTGGACTGGAATGTTAGCAGCAAATAGTTTATTGATCTGATGAACGGTGATTGAAGTGTGCTTCCGAGAGAAGATGGTGTCTCGACCTGAGGAAGGCGGCGTCGGAGATGGATAAAGATGGTTCAAAAGCGCGCGAAGACATAAGGTTGGAACGGTCATGACAAACGTTTAATTTTATATTGGGTAAAGTTATACAATACCAAAATTGTTTTAAATTGTTTAATAAATTTCTATGTTTTTGTGAAATGAATATATGATTTTTCATTGAGCCAATTCTAGCAATGAAGTAGCAAGATAGAAAGATATTTGCTTTTCAGGTTCCTCGACCGATTTTCTTTGAATAATATATTTAGTTTATTTCCATATACCGACCAACGCAATACTTTATCATTTGAATACAAATATCAAAAGTAGTCATCCTTGCATGTACACTAAGGCAAGGAGAAGTAAATGTCAGAAATCAGTTTAAATTGAAATATGCAAGAGAATGATGACATGATTGGGTTTTGCTGAACCGAAATAATTCACTATGTATGATAGTGAATTCTTCACTACGAAGGATAGTTTCTTTGCACAATGTGGCCAAACTCGCGCACCCGGATGTCAAATATCATCCGGATACAAGATCGCAGAAGAGGTCCAACAGCAGGAGAGGTCAAACGGCACAAGAAGTCAGCACAAGAGGTCAGACTGCATAAGAGGAAAGACAGCAGAAGAGGTCAGTCAGCAGAAAAGGTCAGACAGCGGAAGAGGTCAAACAGCAGAAGAGGTCAGACGGCACAAGAAGTCAGCACAAGAGGTCAGACTGCATAAGAGGAAAGACAGCAGAAGAGGTCAGTCAGCAGAAAAGATCAGACAGCGGAAGAGGTCAAACAGCAGAAGAGGTCAGACGGCACAAGAAGTCAGCACAAGAGGTCAGACTGCATAAGAGGAAAGACAGCAGAAGAGGTCAGTCAGCAGAAAAGGTCAGACAGCGGAAGAGGTCCAACAGCAGAAGAGGTCAGACGGCACAAGAAGTCAGCACAAGAGGTCAGACTGCATAAGAGGAAAGACAGCAGAAAAGATCAGACAGCGGAAGAGGTCAAACAGCAGAAGAGGTCAGACGGCACAAGAAGTCAGCACAAGAGGTCAGACTGCATAAGAGGAAAGACAGCAGAAGAGGTCAGTCAGCAGAAAAGGTCAGACAGCGGAAGAGGTCCAACAGCAGAAGAGGTCAGACGGCACAAGAAGTCAGCACAAGAGGTCAGACTGCATAAGAGGAAAGACAGCAGAAGAGGTCAGTCAGCAGAAAAGGTCAGACAGCGGAAGAGGTCAAACAGCAGAAGAGGTCAGACGGCACAAGAAGTCAGCACAAGAGGTCAGACTGCATAAGAGGAAAGACAGCAGAAGAGGTCAGTCAGCAGAAAAGGTCAGACAGCGGAAGAGGTCAAACAGCAGAAGAGGTCAGACGGCACAAGAAGTCAGCACAAGAGGTCAGACTGCATAAGAGGAAAGACAGCAGAAGAGGTCAGAGCAGAAAAGGTCAGACAGCGGAAGAGGTCAAACAGCAGAAGAGGTCAGACGGCACAAGAAGTCAGCACAAGAGGTCAGACTGCATAAGAGGAAAGACAGCAGAAGAGGTCAGTCAGCAGAAAAGGTCAGACAGCGGAAGAGGTCAAACAGCAGAAGAGGTCAGACGGCACAAGAAGTCAGCACAAGAGGTCAGACTGCATAAGAGGAAAGACAGCAGAAGAGGTCAGTCAGCAGAAAAGGTCAGACAGCGGAAGAGGTCAAACAGCAGAAGAGGTCAGACGGCACAAGAAGTCAGCACAGGAGGTCAGACAGCATAACAGGACAGTCAGCAGAAGACATATAGCAGAAAGGAAGAAACAGGGAGGGAGGAGAGCTGTAGAGGCGGGGTGGGGGCGCGGGCTCACCCTGGACGAGGTCGCGCAGCGCCGAGACGTCGCCGGGGACGCGCGCGGGGTCCTCGTTGAGCTCCTGCTTGGCGCGGTCGCGCCAGCGCTGCGGCAGCGGCGCGAACGGGTTGTCCAGCCACCACTGCAGCTGGGCGCGGTAGCGCTTGCGGCGCTCGGGGTCCTTGGCCAGCGGCGGGCCCCACGTCACGTCGCCCGGCTCCGGCCGCGGGTCCCACGAGGTGGGCGGCTCCCCGGTGTACGCCACCGCCCCCGCGCCGCCCCTGCCGCCGCTGGGCGCGTCGGGCGCCGAGGAAGGGCCGGCTGCCATCTGCGCACGCGCGACACGCGCTCCTCGCACTCTACGCTACGCCACGTACGCACCGGGAGCGGTAGCTCAGTGCATCAGCTGATGCCACTGCAGCGCCTCTGGCCGGGAGGTCCTAGGTTCCCGCTCCTCACGGCGGCAGGATTTTTGACACTACCTTGTGATCTAAGTCGAATTCAGTCGCTGTCTGGAGAAGAATTCTAGCGGCCGGCTGCTCTGATCGGTAGTTTTCCGTGGTTTCTCCGATCAACACCAGGCGAATGCCGAAGGAGTACCCTACCAAACAGGCCACGGACCGCGCACGATCTGTCCTTCCTCTTCCCTGTCCTATCCTCTCCCCTTACACATACACTTACACTAACATGCATTACACTACCACATATTCCGGGAGACCGGTCGGGAGTTTAGAGCTTGTCCCGGCTGGGGCGGTGCCCTGCTGGTGGGAGAGTCCTGGTTAGGGGGAAACCCCACTAGCCGACGGTAGGTCGGCGCCGGATCTCGCCATGCGGTGGGGGAAGATCACCGCCATCTCCCGAGAAAAAACACGCACTACACTCACGGGACTAATGACCAAAGCAGTTGACGCGCCCGGAAACACGAAAAAAATCAATCAATCAAGGCACGTACAAATAACAAGGCCGGCTGAAACAGGTCAGGGACACAGCAGCCGCCAATGCAGCGCCAATGCAGCGCCCGGGAGGTCGGGCCGTTCGTGATTTTCGAGGTCTAATTTAGCCGAGAGAAGAATTCTAGCGCCCGTCTGCTCTTACCGCATTAGATGGCTCAGGTCATCAATGTATACTACTGCTGTGCTTCCAACCGGGAGGTCCTAGGGTTCGTGTCCCAACGGAGGCAGAATTTTCGACACTAGACACATAGCAAAGTCGATTACCGTCACAATAAAGTTATGGATAAAATTATAACAGCCGGCTGTTCTGATCGGTAGTTTTCCGTGGCTTCGTAGATGAACACCAGCCGAATGCCGGAGTTCCCTAACAAACAGGCCACGGAGCACGCGCGATCTTTCCATCCTCTTATTTGTCCTATACTGACCCTTACTCACACACCCTTACATTTGTATGCACTATACTACCACAAAAGTCGGGAGACCGGGCGGGAGCTTAGAGGTTGTCCCAGCTGAGGCGGTGTCACGCTGGTGGTTGAGGAGAAACTATGGTAGCCGACAGTAGACCGGCGCCGGATCTCACCATTCAGTCGGGGAAGACCATCGTCACCTCCAGCGATAAATCATGAACTACACTTACAGAACTAATGACCTTCGTAGTTGACGTGCCCGGAATTATCAATCAATGAATTTTCCATGTCCTAGTGTCACTTCTTACTTACAGACACACATGCACACATGCCGGGAAATCAGTCGGGAGCTTTCAGCTTGTCCCAACTGAGGCGGTGTGTCGCTGGAGGGATTGTGGCGTCATGGAGAAAAACACACAGACATTTACAAGTATGTACAAGTTTATTTACATGTATGTACAACCAACCTCTGCTCCGAACCTACACACTTGTATTTCCCCGCGCCCACATAGCTACGGAGGCCCCGCCTCTTCTGACGCTACTCCCGCGCCGCTACCGTAACCTCGTCACCCGTGCACTAGGCACGACACGCTCCAGCCTGGGCGTAAAGTTTTGCGCATCGCGCGAGGTTTCCAGAATAAAACCCCCCGTCTGAGCTCGTTGGCTCGATTTTATACCAGAGTGCAGCCGTCACGTGACCGTCCTAGGTGTGGGAGGGAGGCTTGCGTCTACCACGTGACCTTCCCGGTCAAGCTGGTTTCCCCTTTGTCTAAATGTATCCCAAAGCCGGGGCGCCAGCTATTCATGCTCGCAGGTATGCGATACTTCCGCTCCTCCTCCCACCCACGGCTGCCACCGTGACGCTAGAGGGATATACCTGGTTGGAGAAAATCCCGCTAGACAACGCTTAGATCGACTCTCAATCTCGCCATCTAGCGCGTGAAGACCACCGTCTCTTCGCGCAAGAAAAATATGCCCTAGATTTACCTAGATTGATCAATGAACCGACTGCTCTTGTCAGTGATTTTGCATGTTTTTTACGGTGAGTTCGAGGGTAATGCTGGAACATTACCCTAACAAACGAACTCCAGACCGAGCACAATCCTCATTCTTTTCCTCACCTCTCCCCTTATACACGCTTAAGACTTAAGCATGCATACACTCCCACATAGTGGGATACCATTCCGGAGCTTAGAGCTTGTTCCAACGGTACCCCTGTGGGGGAGATATCCAGAGAGAAAAAACACCGCTAAGCAACATGTGGGTCGGTGCCAGATCTCACGTAGGACTATCACCTTCACCTTTCAACTGCAACGTGCAATACATTCACGGGACAAATAAACGAAGTAGTTGTCGCGCCTCACTCCATCTACTAGCCTCGTATTGCTCCACATTGCCGCGCACCCAATCCCCTGCCAAGCCACGCCTTCACCTGCACTTCCTCGGACGCTCTCGGCTTCACCAGAGCCACCTCCCTTTCCGGCACCCGGCGCCAGCCTCTGCTCCCCCCCCCCCCGCACCACGTCCCGCTTAAGGGAGCGCCTTCAAATGTTTGCTCAATTTACAACTTCAACCAAGGACAAATTTGCATTGGTTTGCGGGGAGGTGGGCCGTCGGCGATGACGTCGCGTCACGTCGTGGGTTGAACCGTCGCGTCGTCGCAACTTGTTACGTCTCTCGGAGGCCGCAGGAAAGACGACATCGTTGACGACGGTCGCGATGACGCATCACTTGACTCCGTTGCCTCCACTTTGGTTCACCAAGAAATCAAACTGGCCTGACGCTCGTATCTGCACTTATAGTGTAATAGAACTTCCAGCAAACTAATTTTGTCTCTCTCGATCATTTTTGTACGGTTTTCCCAACTTAAATCTGTCCCGCCAATTCTATCAGTCGAATGAAATTGATGAATATTTGTAATGAATCGGGGAAAATCTTTTATTTCCAAAGCTCCTTAGCTTCACTGTCATTATCTAATACGATTTTTGCGCAGTTTCATATCACAGGATTGTATTTATACAAGGATTTCCGTGTATCCTATTCACTGCATCACAGGAGCGACTTGTAGCGTTGAAGACAATTTTCTACCTCTGAATTCTCGTATTCAAATTCCAGATATACGAAGTGTAATTTTTAGTAAACCGACATATTTTCTTTGAGCTTTTCAGTTTGTCATACCGGTCATTCCACAATCTTTCTAACGAGTAATCCTCAACATTTTCATTCACCAACTCACTGACCATTCCACGAATTCCCGGGATCAGTATTTACTCGTATTTACATATTTCATCTGCATGTAAAAACTCTGGCTCAGTTGAAGACATCACAATCAAGCCACTTATACTATCCCCTGTCTTACATCCGTTCACTGATCCTTCGACCGCTCCTCTCTTGCTGACCGGACCACGCATCCTCGCTTCTCCTCCGCCAACACGTCTCACGCACCTTCCGCCTCGCCGTTCCCCACTCGCCCGGCGGCCCTTCCTTCCGCGCGCCCTTCGCCCTTCGCCCCCAGCCGGCAGCTCGCCACTCCGGATACGGAGAGAGCCAGTCGAATGCCCTTAATATCTATGCAAATGGAGGCTACGATAAATAATTCAGTTTTCGGTTATGCCGTCTAATTTAGCTGAATTAATTCCCGGAGATAATTCGATTCCGCGCGAGGCGAGGCGTGGAGGTGGATAGGGGGGGCGGCGTCAGGCCGGGCGAAGGCGGAGGCTTAGGCGAGGACAGGGTGCCGCGTCTGTGAGGGAGGGCGGGATTGCAGGCGGGGAACGGACGGGTGGCGCGGGGTGGCGGAGGGGGGGCTGCGGGAGGTGGAGAGCGGAGTGGGAGGCGTGGAGGCAGCGAAGTGAGATGGAGGGTGGTTGCCTGTAGGGAGGTGAGCGAGACGGAGTGCTGGGAGAGGGGTGGCGAACTTAAAATTGCCAACAATGTTTATTTCTACTGTAACACACCAGCACTTACAACTCATAGTTTATTATAATTAACCAAACTTAATTTTAGTATTTCTATTTACGATTGGAGTACGATGAAACAGTAAAAACAGTGCATTCCTTCTTTCACTGAATAAACAAATAAGAGGACATTTCTTGCGCTGGATCTTTCTGTTTAAATCCCGTCAGCAGTAACCTGTAACATCTATCTTTAAAAGTCGCATACCAATTCCAGTCCAGTTTTCCTCGTTCTTTCTTTTTTACACGCGAAGAAAGCCCAATGATTAGTGTCCGTGTTAAGTATTTTTGCGCAAAAATAGCACAACGCCATTTAAGCTAGCTATTACGATCGTGAGAAATGCTCGAGCCATGCCAGATTACTTAAGATAGTTTTATATATTTAAGAGGTAACGCCACATGTATTACAATAATTTCCTGCAAATGTTGTGTTAAAATATTTTCACTTTTTGAGCTATGACAAGGGTATACATATTTTGAATTCTATTCTTGCGATCTGTTCCGCAGGAAGGAAGAAGACCACGCCCTTTTTTGAAAAACTGGTTTACGTTCGCAATGTTACTCCGCTTGCACAACTGTTATCTACATTGACAGACACTAAAATAATATTGCAACCTTTTAGGTGGCCCGACTGTAAGAGAACGTTGGAGTTTCCGCGAACCAATTGCGCATAGAGGTATCCAATTGTTTTCGAAACATCTGATAAGCGTTGAAACATGAAGCTATCACGTGTGGTTAAGAGAGATTTTAACAATAAAAGTTCTAAAAGATGATCCAGTACTTCCTCACCTACACAACAGTGGCTAATCTCTTTAACAATACTTTTCGAGAATTGTGCCGATCTCACTAAGGGTCTTCAGCCACAAAATTCAAAAACAGACAGTTCACCCAAAATTTTAGACACAATGTTCGTTTCCGAAACTTCTTCCTATAAAATTCTCAAAATAATCGGTAAACTAAAAAATAAATATTCGTCCGGTTTAGATGAATTCCCAGATTCTTTGTTAAAGACTTGTGCGTATGCCATTATACACCCGTTAACTCACATATTTAATGCATCTTTATGCACTGGAACGTTTCCAGATATTTTCAAAACAGCTAAAATTAAGCCGCTCTTCAAAAAAGGCAACAAAAATGAAATTCAAAATTATCGGCCCATTTCTCTTCTATCAGTTTTTTCAAAAATATTAGAGAGACTTTTTTACGTACGAATGGAAACCTTTCTCACTAAACACGACGCGCTTTCAGATTGCCAACAGGGATTTAGAAAATCAAAATCAACGGAAACAGCTATATTTTCTTTTCTTAAAGATGTCGCCTCATCATTAGATCAAAACGAGGCACCTATTGGATTATTTTTAGATCTCTCAAAAGCTTTTGACATCATTGATCATGACATTTTACTTTCAAAATTACCTTCATATGGAATCCGTGGTATTGCTCTAGATTGGTTATGTTCGTACCTTAAACAACGATCTCAGAAAGTTGAAATACCTTACTGGAATGATGGAACATTACGTACGCACCTTTCCGACTCTTTGCCCGTTGCATGTGGAGTTCCTCAAGGATCGATTTTAGGCCCTATTCTGTTCCTACTTTACGTAAACGATATGCCCTCGACGATTCGAAACGGAAGAACGGTTCTCTTTGCGGATGATACGAACATCCTTTGCAATAAAGAAACCGTAAATAGTACAATATCAGATGTTTCAAATTGGTTCCGAAATAACAAATTAATAGTAAACGAAAAGAAAACAGTTTTAATGCAGTTTTCCATTTCAAATAAACAATTCTGTGCTCCATTGAAAATGAACAGTGTACCATTGACTCATGTTAATGCAACAAAATTTTTAGGTCTCTCAATTCAGTCAAACCTTAAATGGAACGTCCATTTAAATAACTTGAACACAAAATTAAGTTCATTATGCTACGCGTTCAGAATTCTTGCAAATTCAGTCAGCCTTCATACTGCTCGTTGTGTATACTTCGCGAATGTTCATTCCCGCCTGAGATATGGCATAATATTCTGGGAAATACATCTTATAGCTCCCAGACTTTTAGATTACAAAAACGAATTGTACGAATAATAACCAAATCCCACCCACGTGATTCTTGTAAGCCTATCTTCATTAATCTAGGAATTCTACCATTACCGTGTCTTTTATTTACGAATCAGTGGTTTTTGTAAAAAATGACTTGCTTAAGGGCGGGAATATATTTTCAGAAAATGCCGAAGTCTATTACTATAACACTCGACGTAGAAATCATATTCATCAGGTGACAGTATCA
Source organism: Teleogryllus occipitalis (assembly GCA_011170035.1). Taxonomy (NCBI): domain Eukaryota; kingdom Metazoa; phylum Arthropoda; class Insecta; order Orthoptera; family Gryllidae; genus Teleogryllus; species Teleogryllus occipitalis. Next base: position 72,506 of record BLKR01005510.1, read on the forward strand.
ACAGCTCATTACAAAAAATTCACATACAATACATGTACATTATTTTACAACACTTTGCCAGATGACATTAAACGATTAAATTCAATAGAAAAGTTTAAATCCCAAGTGAAATCGTTTCTGCTGCATAACTGTTTCTATACAATTAGAGACTATACTGAGCATCACAAGAAAAGTAACATTAATTTTAACAATGATACATAATGCATTATTTACCATTTGGACTGTATAAATGAGTATAAACAACCTGTAACAACTATTGTACTACAGCTTCCGGGTCAATGACCCCCATCTCGATCAGGTTTTTCGTCCAGTTTCCCTGATCCATTGAGCAAATGCTGAGATGGCCCCTTGTTTTGCTTCTGGACATAAATGTAACTTCATTTTCTGTGCACGTCTTCTAGAATTCAGTGGGAAATACAATTATTCAAATTATCTTTCCACGTTGTCGCGGCAGGAAGTAATAAGAGCCAAAATTTATTGCTTATTTACCCTTGAAAATAGATTTTTATACATGGGAGTTTTTTTGTTTTTTTTCTCCCTTTCAAAATTCAAAATTTATTGCTTGTTTATCCTTGAAAATAGATTTTATTACATGGAGTTTTTTGTTTTTTTTCTCCCTTTCAAAAATTCAAAATTTAAGTAGTATATGACTTAGTGTAGGGATCACAGAATTTTGAAAATGTGCACACAATTCACTTTTCCCCATAGCACGTCATACGCAGTTTTAACTGTTTTTTTTGACGTAAAATAAATAAATAAAATAAAATAAATAAATAAATAAATAAATAATTTGTGTAAACAAGTTCTAATAGAATTGCTAACCAAATTCGTTGGAATACAAATTCTTTGACATTATTTCATCTATTACATCTGTCAGTATGGAATATGATAATCCATCTAACGTAATTTTGTTTTCTTCTTTGAATATCTTGATGTCAGCTTATAGCACGAACTTCCTACCGGAAGTAGTTTTTTTGTTGATTTTTGTCCAAAACTCTTTGATCAACAAATTCCAACCCTATAATTCAGCACTTAACCTTTTAATATCCAACTCAAAAGGGAGGGAGAAAATTGCAAATAAAAGTGGGTGAATTTTTATGACTATAATAATTTCTCTTTTGAACTAGTGGTGAATGTACGTATCTTTATAAGGGTATGATATACATTTCAATTTTCGTTTTTAGTGATACTTTAAGTCTGATAGTGACCATATTCTCCTGAATCACTTAACCCAATAAGTTCCGACTTTGCGTAAACGCAACATTACATGAATATATTTGTTTTAGAAAAACGATTAGATCTTAATTGGTACTGTGCCACTAAAGAGGTTAGAAGAAATGCTATTTGATCAGTTTTTGCATTTTTCATATATATCTGAGTGTAAATACGGCTTTGTTAATTTTTGAAACTTGAAGATAATGTAATGAATTGTGTTAATTTAATTATTGCACAATACTTTTTTACTGTATATTATTAGTCAATCTTGCTTGAACTTTCTTTTATCAATTTAGGATATTTCTTATGTAGATAAGTTTTTTACATAGCTTATTATTGATAATTTACAATAATGTTGCGTTTACTGAGTATATGATCCGAACATGATAAAACAAATGCAATTGGAATGCGATCGTTGAGTTACAGACATGTAACTAGTGTTTCATATATCCGTTCCTAATATAATTATCTCATCTTAGAGATAGTGCCTTATCCTGCATTGTTATATCATTGTATAAACAATGCTTCAAACTTAATTATTTTTCTTGTACAAAAATTCAGCTTATTTCGGGAATGATAGACGAACATAAAAGCCTCTGTCAACTGTTGAACTTATTTCAGTGTTTGGGAAAGATGTTGACCTTAGTACTGCAAATACGATTGATGCTGTGCACAATCATGATCTTCTGGATGAAAAAGAAGTAGAAGAAAAATTGATTGACTGTGCAATTGTCAACCAATGGAAAATATACTCGTGTAATATTGTGAGTGAAGAAAATATGTTACAAGTATAATTTCGCTCTTACTTGGCCATGACTCTAATGAAATCTGAAGACCGTGCAAAAGGATGCAATAATTAGTCAATAAATGCACAGGAGATGGAAAAATAACATTTTGGTCAACCCACAGACACTTCCCTACCAAAAGAAGTACGTTATGATGATGTACGGATACCAAAAGAGGTGGCTCAGGGCATCAATTTGTTATTGCAGTGCCTCTAACAGTGATGTCCTAGTGTTGAAGGCCCGACAAAGACAGGATTTTCGACACTAGCTACATAGCTAGGTCGAGTTCAGCCGTGGTCATGAAAAAAATTCGTGCGGCTCGCCGCTCTCACTGGTGATTTTCCTTGGTTTCTCCGAGCAATACTAGGCAAATGCCGGAGCAGTATCCTAACGGGCCACGGATCGCGATCATTCCTTCCTCACCCTTGTCATATCTTCCCGTTACTTGCACACACACTACTACACTTGCCGGGAGACTGGTCGGAAGCTTAGAGTTGGTCCCGGCTGAATGGGTGCCCCGCTAGTGAGAGATACCTGCTTGGGGAAAACTCCCGCATGCCGACAGGTAGGTCTGCGTCGGATCTCGCCATTCATCACGGGAAAATTACCGCCAAATCCCGTGATAAAAAACATCCATTACATTTAGGAGACTAGTGAACTTAGCAATTGACGCGCCCGGAATGTCAATCATCAATCAATCATGATGTAGAACACGTGATCGAGAGAGGGAGAGACCAATGCCAGAAGGAGGTGCAGATTGTGCAAAAGCAACTTCAATTTAAAAATGTAAAAATATTAAATGCTCGTCTCCGTTGAAACTGTTTTCGGTCGTCCCATGTCAAGATGAATTGAAACCCTAAGGTCCCAAAGTTGCGTATACGCAACATTTTGTTGTACATTGACTATTAGTTTAAAATATTGTGAATAGGTTTTTATCCTTTCTAGTGTAATATTAGAGTAAATACATAATATTATTTTTAAAATATTATTATTTAAATGCTTGGTTCTTAATGGGTTATAGCTCCGTTTACTACATCATATATAGGATAATATAATATTTTTTCTCTCAACTCACCATGATCCTTTAACAACTTTCAAATAAATGTACAAAATTTATCACATAATAATATTTAGCCATTGCTTGATAGCGTTTTCCCACCTTACTATCAATTATAAACATGCAAAATTATATTTTATTGACAACATTCATAAGTGATATTTGCAATATTTCGGTATTTCTAAAACAACACGCATGCGCACTCACAAAGTACGCTGTATTTCCATACAAACCAAGACTTTACAGACGTGAGAAACTAAAATAACATCTTTGTTGTTTACCACAGCATAGATTTCAGGTTATATCTAAAAATATGACACCAAGGAATGCTCATGGTATCAATACTTATCCTAATACTCAATGAACTTATAAAAAATAACTGTAATATTATTGGAATGTTTCTTTTGTGAAAGTAGATTTTGAATATACAAACTTACTTTGGAAAGTTCTTTGATCAATCCTTGATTTGCTCCGAGAGTGATTCAATACTGAACATTATTATTATATTCATAATTTCGATTGTCCCCTTTTTATTTAGATCTCACAGCAGTTGAGGATGAACTGCATAAGAGGAGCATTCTACCATATCAGGATGATACCCCTGATTTCTAGCGACGGGAAATGGAATGTACAGATGGTCGCTAAGGGTCTCGTATTCCAGTACTTCCCCATTTTTGACACTCCTGCTCACCTTTCAGGAGCTTATAGTAAAATCCAGAATTGGGGAAGCATTTACTCGTTGGATGATATGCTTTCCACCGTTATCTAGGATAATTAGATCGCTTCTTACAACAAACTCGCAAACAATACCTTCTCTCTTATCTGACAATCTCCGCTCATTCTGGAGATTTACTGTTGAGGTCATTTTCTATAAGAAGTTTGCCTTTTACTTTCATTAGGCCAACTTCAAGCTCAACAATGTTCCCAAATTTCTAATTCTACTCACTTAGGGAGAATTAAATCTTAACGTCATTCCCTTCCACCCGGACGAACCCGAACTTTGTCCGCTTGAATGTTTGAACACTAAGCTTCTTGTTGAAAATTATTATGTTGTAAGTATTACATATCTTGTTAAACAATTATCTGCTTGAGGAGTCCTGATATCATGTGGCCTCGTCAGATATATGAAACTTTTCGCTGACTAGTAGCAGGTGAGCTTTCTTTCAGTGTCGACCTGAGTTAAGAAGTCTTGTGGCTGCTTGTATCTTCTCACATTAACTTGTATAACCTTGAGCATGGTTGGTCTTATTGAGATTTCTAGACGCAGCGATGCATGACACACATCAGTTACTTTCTAGCATATTGTCATCGCTCTGGTTTTTCTGCTTGCAGAGGATACGATGTAGTTCTCTTCTGCAGTCCTTTGCGATGTGTCCACACATATTTGCACACATAAAGCAGGTGTTCCTTTTGTCAGGGCTCGATTACATGGTTAATATTTGTCCATTCTCAGGGCATCTGTACTATCTCATCAACTCCCGCTTCTTCCTGAATATTATTATTATTATTATTATTATTATTATTATTATTATTATTATTATTATTATTATTATTATTTATGTTTACACAATGCTGGTTCAGAGGAAGACCTGGTTCTCAAATAACAACGGGCTTTTCGCCAAGTGTGTTATTTGTTATTTATTTAACAATCTGAATTTAGTAAGTTTCGGATAATGCGGCAACTATTTAAGATAACAGATATCTGTATTAATTTTAAAAGCCTTGGAGGGATATGAAGTTTTTGAAGGTTTTCTTTGACGTGTTTTTCTATAATGTTTTTACTGGAGATAATTATTGGGAGAATAAATACTTGGTCCTGTTTCCATTGATCTTTGATTTGATTGCCAGATCACTGTACTTCTTTTTTTCGCTCTCAAGAATGCGTTTTGCATATTACAGTAGGAAGGGACTGCAACATCAATGAGAAAAGTAGTTTTTGGCACATTGCGAGTTATCACAATATCTTACCTGTTATGTTCTAGTCTATGCGTCAAAATTGTGCGATCGAAATACAATCGTTTCATTTTCATTTTCCAATACATGTTCAGGTTTGTATGTGTAGTAAGGGGCATGATGATCAACAAATTTATGGTTGGTTGTAATTTGTTGGTGTATAATTGAAGCAATCTGATTATGGTTCATTGTGTAATCTGTCTGTACGAGGATTGCACATCCTGAAATGATATGATCTATATTTTCCGTCCACATGTTACATCTACAGCATTTGTCAGATTGGATCTTGGGTTCTATTTGAACTTCTTTTCTGTAATTTCAGGTGAGGATAACTTCATCTTGAATGGCTAGCATGAAACCCTCAGTTTCAGCATATAAATTTCCATCTGCTAGCCATTTTGCGGAGTCCGAGAAATCTGAGCGTGTATCGTGAAGGACGTTAAATATTTTACCGTGAATTTGTTTTTCTGACCACTGATCTTGCTTTTGTTTTTCTGTTTCAAAGATAATATCTTGAAGAGTGTCTTGGTACAGATGTATAGGGGTGAGATTTTTATCAGCTAACACAATTGCTTTGTATATCAATGACAATTATGATTTATTGAGGAAGTATTCTCTGAGTGAAGTGATTTGTTATGAGTGTAGTTCCTGGATGTCATTTATACCTCCCTTTCCCAGGCTTCTCGGCAGCACAGATCTCTTTATACAAGATTTTGGGTGGTGGTTTTTACTTTCATGTATACGTATATACGGAGTAATATACGTAGTATAGAGAAAGTTATGTAATGCTGCGGGAAATCGATTTTAAGATTTCAACGGAAATCCCCATTTTGGGGTCCCCTGATTGAAATTGCTTTTTGAAACGTCCATCCGTCCGTCCGTCCGTCCGTCCGTCCGTCTGTGTATCCGTCCGTCTGTGAACACTACTAGCGCCTGAACCCTACGTAGGATTTTTTCAAAATTGAAGAAACCCCTGCCATTCTGGCTCTCTTTGAAGCTTTGAAATTTTGAAAAACATTCTTGAAAATTTGGGGGTACTTTATGTGAAGCCCCTCGGATGTTTTCAAAATTTGTTTAAAAACTGTTCAAAATTTTTTATTTAAATTTCTTTTAAGAATAGAG
>BLKR01005511.1:0-78629 GCA_011170035.1 Teleogryllus occipitalis
ATCTCATTTTACAAATAATGTTTACAAATAAATTTACAGGACGATCGTTTCAATAATCGTCTTGGTGTTATATATTAAATTCTGTGTTGTTTCACAAAAATACTTATTCCAGAAAAACTTTAAGATCATTTCGGAGACAGAATACGGATAGTAGTGAAACTATGTACGTATACGAATGGTAGTGATAATTGTGTTGCACTTATTTAACTAGATATTCTTAACTTATTTTGGTAGTCAATATTCGTAAACAAAGCAATTGAAATACTGTAGTTGAACTCACAAAATGCAGCAGCACATCTATTCTAGCATGTATTAAACTAGCTGAACTGCTTGGAGACGACCGGGTTCTTATTTATCACAATCATCTATTAGTCACAGTAATTAATTCTACTAGACCACTACATACCTCACCACCTTCCGCCCGATCATCTTCCCGCCTTTAAATCTGTCCCGCTTCTGTCAGCCCCGCATCTTCAAACCCTGCCTCTTCCAACCCCGCCTCGTCCAATCCCCCTCTTCCAATCCCTCCTCTTCCAATCCCTCCTCTTCCAATCCCTCCTCTTCCAATCCCTCTTTTAATTCCTTCTCTTCCAATCCCTCCTCTTCCAATCCCTCCTCTTCCAATCCCTCCTCTTCCAATTCCTTCTCTTCCAATCCCTCCTCTTCCAATCCCTCCTTTTCCGATCCCGACTCTTCCAATACCGCCTCTTCCAATCCCCCTCCTCTTCCAACTCCACCACTTCCAACCCCTTGTTTTTCAACCCCTCTTTTCCAACCCCGCCTCTTCCTACCCCGCCACTTCCAGCCCTGCCTCTTTCATTCCCTCCTCTTCCATCCCCGCCTCTCAAAAATAGGCTCAAGAAAAGAACTAATCGTCGAACTGCGACTTTAATGTTTGTACATTCGCCATCACTACTATTTCTTGAACCAAACGTCAATCTCACAGGCACTTCCTCTGTCGCACTTCCTGCTCACCCATGTGACCGGGAGCATCGCTCTGGCAGCAATCGCCGTGAATCAATCGCCGGTGAAAGTAATCGCCCGCGATACCCTTGATAAATATCAATATAATCAATTTCTTCCCATTCTGTTAAGACCTTTTAAAACGAGGGAAGAGAAGCGATTTATAGCTCTTCATTATGTTCCTTTTAACGCAGTGGCCCCTTATCTGGTAAAAAGTGGCCTCGTTTGATGGCCGGGAGGCGATTTGTCATCGGCGCAGAGCGGTTGCGTGGTGAGGCGGCGGTGGGGGTGTGGTTGGTGCGGGGCGGAGCGGGGGCGGCGGGGGCAGGGGTGGTTGGGGGTGGGGGCGGATGGCGGCCATTTGTCGGCGCCTGGCGTCGAGCCAGCACCCGCCGCTCTCTCATTACGGCGGCTGCGACTCGGGCACCCGCACCGCGGCCGCGATCGGTCGCCGGGGGCGGGCGCGGGGGCGGAGAGGAGAGGGCGGGTAATGTGGGGAAGGGAGAGCGGCCCAGGGTGCCATAACCGTCATTGCGTCGGTCGCGTCGGGGGTAGTAACTGTGTAGATGATGACGGTTGCGAAGGTGATGTTGGAATACTGCAGTCGGTGGTAGTGGTTGAGATACTGATAAATGGACATTTTTTAAAAATAGGATTGATAGTAAAGGGATATTCTTTTTGAGTCAAGACCCGAGTCGCGTCTTTGCCTTATCCACGCTGGTGCTTCTTGCAGGGAATTTACTATGTAGATGATGTGGAAGAAGGCAGTGATCACGATGGTCATGAAGGTGCATAATATTGTGGAATTTACAGTGAAGAGATTCTCCGCAAGCAAAATATCATACCATTTATTAATTTATATTTGTGCAGAGTTACTCTAACAGTAACTAATTACATGATGATGCCGGTCAAGATTAACGGCCAAGCGGTAGAGATGGCGAATGGTCGTAAAGATGACAACACAGTGAATAGAGATTTTAATTGAAGTGAAATTGACGGTAAAGGACCTAACATTTCAGATGCTTCAGTGTCGTAACATAGCTTTCGTTGTTTCTGCAACGCTAGTACAATATCAGTAATTGTGTAGAGGCGACTACGCAATTTTGAAGATCGTGTGGCCATAGCTACTGAAATAAAAATGAAGATATAAATGTTGCAGGAGATACCACTGACTGTTAAGAAACGAAAGGAGAATAATGTTATGATTTTTTCGTTTACGAAATGACTTGAGGTAATAATTATGAAAATGATGGATACGTCGGCAATGCTAATGAAAGCAAGTAAAACGGCTGTCTCGTTAGTGAAATTATTAGGCACTGAAATTGACTGTTGGGCTGAAGAGCTGATTCTCTGCGGATACTAAAGCCATAATTTCTTCCGCCCGCTTACCCGCTGTGCCATCCCCGCCGTTTTCCTTGACTTCTTTGTTATCTCCTCCTAATATTAATTGCGGATTGCAATAAACAAATAAACCAACTATTTCGCTCCTTCACGGGATTGGTTTTCAAAAATCCTTTCTTACTGGTTACATACTTTACTTTCTTAATGGCAATATATATATTCCAAAATTATACATTTTCAATTCATTTTTTCGACACTAGCTCTTCAGCAAGGTCCAATTCAGTCGCTGTCTGGAGGAGAATTCTAGCGGCCGGCTGCTCTGCTCGGTAGTTTTCCGTGGTTTCTCCGATCAACACCAGACAAATGCCGGAGCAGTACCTTACCAAACGGGCCACGGGCCGCGCGCGATCTGGCCTTCCTCTTCCTTGTCCTCTCCTCTCCCCTTACACACATACTTACACTAACATGCACTACACTACCACATATTCCAAGAGACCGGTCGGGAGCTTAGAGCTTGTCCCGACTGGGGCGGTGCCCCGTTGGTGGGAGAGTCTTGGTTAGGGGGAAACCCCACCAGCCGACGGTAGGTCGGCGCCGGATCTCGCCATCCAGTGGGGGAAGATCACCGCCATCTCCCGAAAAAAAATGCACTACACTAACGATACTAATGACCACTGTAGTTGACGCGCCCGGAAACACGAAAAAATCAATCAATCAATCAATTCATTTCTGGAAACGTTCTCAAATCTAACCTCCATAAATTGAAATTACAATTTATGCATTACGCACATTTTATTCCTTTTCAATTTATCATTTTACCATATCCGCATTTCTTTCAATGATTGCATTTCCCATCTTCCCAGTGTGGTTGATTTTGAATGTTCATAGATTATATGTTATTTAATATATTTTAACTTCATTTATTGCAATAGAAGACAATGCAATCGATATTTCTTAAAATTTATTGTCTCCATTTAGTAAGTCAGAATTCCTATTTGTACATTGATACATCTCTCTACTGACACTGCACATGCATCTACGTGCATGAGATCAGGTTTTATTAATAAAGACTGATCATCTAATAGCGCCCATAAATACACCGTACCATTTCCCATAAATATGCCGTACCACATCGAAATGAATTTTGTTAATTCAGTTACTTCCGTTACTTTGTTATTGAGAAGTTTTTGAACTTTTGTACAATATGTATCTGCTAATTAGGAATGTGTAGATATTCATTTTACGAAATATCTCAGCGTTCCGGACTTTTATGAAGTTTTATTCAACAAGTCTATAAGCTAATTAGAGGAAGTGTGGATTTTCATTTTCCGAAATATCCTTCGTGTTCCGGGCAACCCTACACAACTGATCACACATTCCACGATCACGCAATTGCTTTCTCCTCCTCACTCCATTGTATCCCATCCAATAGGAACCCCAAACTATTACGACTGATCAGTATCCCTCCCTCTTAACGACTTTTCCGCCTCCACCCCCCAAAACTTCCAGAGTCTTCTCCCCTCGTGGCGACGACTATCATTCTTATCGTCCTCCTCCAGCGAGCTCGTTTCTCCGATTGTCTGTTGCCCCCGCGCCATCGCGTACTACACTCACTTCCATGCGAGGTCCCTGGACGCGGACTTTATGCGCCCGCGAGCCACGCCCCCCTCTCAGTTCCCTTCTATCTCACGCGGACGTCGCGCCGCACAATAGTGCCAAATGCCAAAAACGGGGCGAAAAGTCCAAAACATTATTTAATTTTTCAGAAACGTGTGTACAATAGGGCTTTGGGGGTCGCTGAATACAAATTTGACATTGTTTTTTCAAAAAACAAAATTTCGGATCTAATATAGCGGACTTGAAATTGAAAAAGTTGTTCTATAATTGAAAATTGGTCCCCTAGCGTATACCACGGTTAATGTCATCGACTTGCTGACTGCACTGACTGCAGTCACAGACCTGCCGCTCCGATTTTCGTGAGCCAACAGCGTTTGACCTTCAGTTTCTTTACAGCGACGAACACTTGGTCTAACAGTGCATACGTCCACTGTTGCAATACCGTACACAATTTTCAGTCTTTCCTGAATGCGAATGGTCATTTCTCCTGCATTCAAGAATTCAATCACACCAACGCGACGTCTTACGAACACCGATGTCGGCCAGTTTGCAAACGACTGCTTTGCTGCCACATGACGCAGAAAGTTACTACTGCAATGGATTGTAGAAGAAATTTGGACAAATTGGACCCATTTCAAACTTTTCATTTAACTAGTTTTATATAAGTAGAAAAAAATTGAAGCTTCATTTTACGACTGACCTACTTTTGATTGAATGATTACTAGTGATTCAGGGCTGGTTAACTACTAAGGTCATTAGTCCTTAGGTTCACAGGTCAACAATTGTAGTGCATGTAGCGGGATTTTGTTCCTCTAGGTATCTCCCACCACCAGGGCACCGCCCCATCCAGACAAGCTCTTAGCCGCTCTGACAAGCTTAGCGTTCCGACAGGTCACTCGGGATCTGTGGTAGTGTAGAGGATACAAGTGTAAGTGTGTGTAAGAGGTGAGGATAGGAAAGAAGGATCGCGCGTGGTCCGTGGCCCGTTCGGCAGGGCACTACTCCGGCATTCTCCTAGTATCGATCGGAGAAACCGCGGAAATCTATTGATCAGGGCAGCCGGCAGCTAGAATTCTCCTCCACACAGAGACAACTCGACCTAGCTATCTGGCCAGTGCCGAATATCCAGCCACCGTTTAAAACGAACTCCGGAATCTCTCGGTCAGAGGCACTGCAATGATGCTCTGAGCCCTGTATCGAACCTACGTATGTCAGAATTTCTCTGCGATATCCGTACTTAATCAAATTGGTTAAACTGAACTCACTGCTCCCCAAGCCGCAATCCGTCTTTGTTCCTAGCCCACGTCCTAGTGGGCGGCGTCAACTGCCTTTCAACATTACCCTTCCCCCCCCCCTCACGGCACCCTCGTCGCCGCCCCAATCCCAGGGAAGCACGCTCCACCGCGTAGCAGCGGCGTGGGACGCGCGATTGCGCCGTGCAGCCGCGCCGATTTTTTTGCTCGCGCACCTCCGTTGGCGCCGCGCCAACGCGCCAACCGAGCACCTGTTTCCGCCGGCGGCGCGCCACCGCCGCCGCCGTCAACCTTCCGCCCCCGCGTGCCCAACCGCCGCGCCCGCACGCGCGGGACACGGTGCAGCCGCTCTCATGGCCCTTTGGTTCAAACCGCCGCTGCGTTCGCCGTCACGCTCACGTACCTTGCTCTCGCCCAGCCGTCGCATTTCCACCCTCTGTCACACCCTCTTTCCATCGCATCACCCCCTCTGTCACACCCCTCTGTCACCCCCTTTGTCTCCCCCTCTATCACCCCCTCTATAACCCTCTCTATCACCCCCCTCCATCACCCCCTCTATCACCCCCTCTATCACCCCCTCCTGTTACCCCCCTCTGTCACCCCCACTCTGTCACCCCCCTCTGTCACCATGGTCATCATCGTTACTTTATTCATCAGCACCATGATGTCTGTAGCCCAAACCACCGCCGGCCCTTCAGGCCCTTGCACCGTCATCGGCCAAGTGAGACCAAGTCGGTTGTCATCGACCTTTCATCTGCCCCCCTCACCGACCTCACATCCCCGCCACAGCTACGAGTCGTCATCGATTCTGTTTCCGACATCGTCCCAAACCCCAGCATTGCTACTATTGCCATCATTACAACCACCAGCTCCATTCCCGGATACCTTTATTTCCTACCGCCGTCGCCTTGACACTTCCCAGCCCGGCCACAATTACTACGTCCTCCGTCATCATTGATACTATACTCATCAACGTAATGAGGTTCATAATCTCAATAACGCCAACGCCACCCCTGCAGGCACTCGCACCACCTTCGCCTCTTCCCTAGACAGCCCCTCCACTCCCGCCACAATCACTGCGTCATCAGTCAATATCGTTATTTTAGTAATCATCGTCACCAACCTCATTGTTGCTACTATCACCATCACTTCCATCAAAGGACTTTACATCGCACCGCCATCGCGATCATCTCTTCCAACTCGTGTCCCTACATAACCCCTACTTACCCCCACCGTAACCACCGCATCCACAGTCAGTCCATCGTTACGTTCTACATTCACTAATTCTCACAAACCCCATAGTTGTTATTTATCCGGTCAACATCTCCGTCACAACTATTCATTCCCTTGCTTCTCTATCGTCGCTGCCACCCCATCACCCCAGTCATTGTCGCCATCGCCACCATCATCGCATTCATCAACACAATCATCACCATGGCCGTCCCATTACCAACACCAACGCTGCGCCCTCGACCCTTTCCATCATCACCATCCACACCGCAACCCTCACAGCACTTGTGTTCGCCCCACCACCGCCATTTCCACTGCCCCAACATCCCCGACACCGGCACTGCGTCTACCATTACCACAGTACGTTAGCACCATCATTACAGTAGTAATCACTATCACCATTGTTGCCACCATCACCATGAGTCACCACTGTCACCTCCATTGCTCTTGTGCTCGAACTGGCGTCGCCATCTCCATCGCTGCCGCACTGCTTTCGTGCCATTGCTTCACTGCTGCTATCATTGCGACCTCCATCGCCATCGTAAATGCATCCAGACCATCGTGAATGCATCTCGTCACTGTGTCCAGGACCGTATCACCGTCACTATCATTTCTACCACTGCTCCAGCGTCGCGCTCATGGGTTTTTCTTCGTCAGTGCGTCACCGTCGTCACCGCCAATACCAATGTCTATCGTCTTCATTATCACTAGTCTTCACAGTCATTATCAGCATCATCACCATAGTCATCACTACTCTAATCATCACCATAAATTCAATCCACGCTCTTCAGTACAGTAATTAGTCCCCTTCAGCACCGTCACTCCAGTAATCAGACCACTTCACCGTATTTCCAACATCATTACTATCAGTGTCGCCACTCACCATCGTCACCATTACCAACATCGCTACAACCGTGTCCAGCGTGCCACTGTTCCCCCCTCTCTGCTTGAGGAAAATCGCGGGAAATGAGGACTATCTACAAAATCTGAATTAGACGGCGATCAAGAAGGGTTGCCTCTGTCGTTATGGTCCCCACTAGCTCTCCAGACGTAATAGCGGCCCTGCGGGGGAGTTTAGGCTCGTATTTCAGCGCGGAATTAGTCCATCGAGAGCGCTCGCCTCATCGCCGGGGGCGATGGGGACCTGCGGGGCCTGCGTGGTGTGCTGAGTCAGGGCGTCGCCATGGCGACCGAGTCGTTTTTCATACTGTAGTGCATATTGTTGCCGACGGTAAAATGCGTGCTCCGAAACGTGAACATAGTCTCGTGGTTGAGGGGTTCAGCGAATATCAGATATTACTACTTCTAAATAATTTTGAACGTATGTTATTCTTGCTATGCTGGTAAAATATTACGTTTCCATTATAATAAGATAAAATATGATATTTCATTATGTAATTCAAAAATTTCAAATAGGAAAATTATACTTTAAAAGAGTATTTATAATTTTATTAGATCTTTCTGATGATTCAAGCAAGAATAAAATACGCTTTATCATCTTTTACTTGATTCTCGATGATGCTACCTGTAATTGTGAAAGGCTTACGTTGACCTTTGCAACTAGTAACTTTTTATCAGACAGTTTGCTTCAATGACAATCAGAAGTAACTGACTTCAAGGAAGATTTTACTAAATTAAACTGGGATTGATAGTTTTAGAGAAAACTTCACAGATCTTCAAAAATCATTTTTCGTCCGACTGTGGTGGTGTGAGATAGTCAGATCTCGCTGTGCGACCATGTCAGATCTATTGCGATAAAACCGTTACTTCGCAGTTCACCACTCCCCTTAACGGAGTAGCGGGGAGTCACGCGTCGTATCGCGGCAATATTAATTTATGAACTAGTGAAGTGAATCATACAAGTGCTACTGATAGTTCATCGAAATAGTTCATCGAAATAACTCCGGGGAAGTGCGACTCAGTGCAAATCAGTGTAGTGAATGGCATGCAACTATGACCCTCCAATTGCGCTGCATTGCTTGTTCTTAATAACACTGAGAACCAGCCAGCCACAATGGAAAGTTTCATCCCAGATAATCCAAATCAATTCGCCGACGACAAAATGGAGGTGACGTTGGAGAACATCAATCAACATAACATCCCCGGCGCAGATGGTAAAGATCCGAATCATCTCAGCCAGCCCTCAATCGTGCAGCTACCAGAAAAAGACTCCACAGACTTCAGAAAAAGATCAGTGACAATGATATAGAGCGATAACTCCCAAAAAATTAGTAGCAATCTTGATAGTTACAGTGATCCAAATACAAAATCTGACTCTGTATTAATTAATGTACCGGTCAAAAATAGGTTCGGACCTCTAAGAGAACTTGATAAGCAAACAACTGAAAATAGATTCGCTCCTATTAATGAACTTCCTAGTGATTAAAGTGAACTCCCCAGAAAAATACTACCAATCGTAGTATCAGACAATACCAATTATAATGCATTCATCAAAGAACTTAAATCTAAAGTCACCTCAAACTCCATTGCATATCAAAAAATAATAAAATAAAAACAAGTGCAACCTCTCCTACAGACTTCCGAAACTTAGTCAGGTATTTAGTTCACATTATTCTGAGTTTTCACTCCTTTTTTGAATAAAAATATATCTAGATAGTGTTCAAGAACGTCAACCAATCAATTGCTGACCAAGAAATATATCAAGACCTAAAAAAACGCTTTCCTTTACTGATAAAAATTACCAGACTTCAAAAAAACAACATATCCTAGTAGTAGCAGCTGTTGTTTGGGGGCAAGAAGTAATAGACAACATTCTAGCGATTAAGCAAATCTGTAACCATAGAGTAAATGCAGAAGCAGGGAAAAAATCCCAAGATCCCATACAATGGCAGCGGAATAGGGATTATGTCCGTACAAATAGAAATTGCAACCACTTAATTAGCTGCGATATTTTCTCGAATAATCACTACTCGGTAATTTGTCCAAATCGTAATCAAGTACCAAAATGTCGTAACTGCAATGGCAGCTATAAGGTCAATAATCTAGATTCCAGCTGTCCCTACCTAAAATAATATAGTGAAAAGAGAAAAACTGTCAACGAAAACAACCCCCAAACTAGAAACCAAAGATTTTCCCACCAATTCACTCTACAACAAACAAACTTACTTTTCCCTTTTCTTCCCCAAACACCAGTTCTCAACAACTTCACTCATGTAAGTAGCACCACATGCAGATCAACCCAAGTCCCATCAACAATTCAAATCCAACCATCCTTCCCCAAGAAACACATCACAGCTATTCCAATATAAATACTATAATTAATGCAATTACATCCTACATAATCAATACCATAAACACACATATATCCACGATAATCAACTCAATTCAAAATTCATTCTCCACCTACATTTACGGCAATACTAGCAATACAACACCCTAAAGATTTTACTCTCGTTAATTAGAATGGGAACTGCCTAACAAATAAAAAAAGAACTAATACACTCTTACATTCATACCGTATATATTTAATTTGCATCACAGAAACCCATATAAAGGAAAAAAAGAAATTTATAATCCAAACCACTCAATTTACAGATCCAACAGAAATCTAACCAAAGAAGGAGTGCTAATACCCATTAATAAAAATATTCAACATTATCCAATAATTCTCCCTTGTACTGGTAATATTGAAACTGTTGCCATTAACTTAGAAATGAAAAATAATATATGGACTATAAATACAGTATACAATCAACCAAATCATAAACTAGACCTCGATAACATTAATACACTATTTCAACAAAATAACACCACACTTTTACGGTAATACCAACTGTGGTTGTTCGAACACCAACGCTAATGGAAAAATATTATCCCCAAATACTAAATCGCACTAATCTCAAAATTTCACCTCCAGGTCCCACATACTACTCCCATGGCCTGAGTCTCGCCACGTAAAATAACGCAAATTCAATTCAATTCAATTCAATATCCCCGATATCGGAATCTCTTACTCTACTGTATTATTCGAACTAGACTCGGAACACATTCCGGTCTTAATAACCACACAACAAATACCCCCACTGCACGCCCAAATACCAAATCCAAACACGTTAAGGTTGACTGGAAAATATTTCAAACGATAACTAGTTCAATAAAACCTAAATTCAAAGTTCTCTCCAACCCACTAGAAATAGAGCAATCAATCAACCAACTAACCACCATAATGCACAACACAATTAAAGAGATCGAATTAAACCCAAAGAGTACCAACAATGATAAACATTGTAAACTTCCTCCAGAAATAGTGAAACTAAATCAAATCAAAAACAAAACCCGCAAACTAAAAATACCAGGGCTAAAACTAGAACTTAACACACTAACAAACATTGTAAGGAAATCAATCAAAAAGTTCAACAATCAGCAATTTCAAACACTACTTCAATCACTTAACACATAACAATTTGGCAACTCACAAAAAATATTAAGAAAAAAGAATACCATCCCCCTACTAGACTCTCCCACGGGAAAAGTGTATACGCCTGCTTAGAAAGCCGAAGAACTAGTAAATTACTTTGCATCCACATTCTCCCTAAATGATACTAAACCGCACCCTAGTCATCTCACAATTAGTAAAATAGCACGCGAAAATATATATGGCCCACATCATAAAATTCACTACACAACATCTAAAGAAATAAATGAGATCATGAAATCACTACCTGTCAAGAAAGCCTCTGAACATTATAAAATTTATAATTTAATATTAAAAGACCCTCGAACAGCCATCGCATATTTGACCAATATCTTCAACTCACGCCTCAGACTAGGTTACTTTCCCCAGGTATGGAAACATGCAATCATTCTTCCGGTACAAAAACCAATCATGAATGCATCGCTAATCAACAGTTATTGACTAATCAGTCTGCTTCCCACGCTATCCAAACTATTAGAAAAAAATAATATTAAAACGATTCAAAACACATCTCCATAACACAAAGATCATACCCATGGAACAAATGGAATTCATCGAAAAAGTATCCACGCATCACCAACTATTTAGAATCACTGAAAACATTCATACGGCATTTCAAAAACACTCTCATACAATAGCAATCTTCCTTGACATTTTACAGGTCTTCCATAGAACATGGCACCAAGCTTTAATCTATAAAATTAAAGAAAAAGGCACTTCACATTATCTTACACAAATCATTTCCACCTTCCTCAAAAATAGAACTTTTGACGTTACAGTCGATAACCATCAATCTAATTCAAAAGCGGTCAAGGAAGGCCTTTCCCAAGGATCCCCGTAATCTACCGTTCTTTATAACTTATACGAAGCCGACTTACCGAAAAATAATAATATAAAAATCGCCCAATTTGCAGTTGATACATGGGCTATATATTCACATTCACATTCATTAGGTCTCACCATAAACACAATAAAAATCAGACTTCAATTACACCACCATTATAAACCAAATCGACAGTTAGGCAACCAAAAACAAAATTAAAATCAAACCGTCAAAAACAGCAGCCAAAATATTTTCCCTAAGACCATTTATACCCCACCCCTTTACATTTGAATCAAGAATCTGTCCAATGGCATCCTCATACCAAACCTATTAAATACCTAGGCCTTTTCTTAGACCCCATCTTAATTGGAAAAACTAGAATCTAAAACAAAACAATTTAATTTAATGAGCCAGAATAATTTACCTCCGATTTGTAAAGGAATACCCAAATCCAAAAATGTCAGCATGTAAAACTTAAATCCTTTGAAACACCTCAGGTCAAAGGAAAAGAAATAAATTTAAAAACACATAAACTTATTAATACCGTCATGTTTAAAAATTGAAGGGCTGAGAATTGTTACTATCTGATTTTGATTGAGATGCACCCTGACCTAAGACAGGAACCTTTATATAAAATCGAATTGGAATACCCGCCGTAAGGTTTCCATTCCCTCTTATCCAAAAATATGTTTCATATTCCTTGAAGAACATTAAGCAATCTGTCTCTTCTTAAACGCTCATCTAAAAATGTATTGAAGAAATATTCTTTTATTACCAGGAAACGTATACAGTAATATTTCATGAAAGTAATTACGCTATTTTAAAAGCATTATTTTGGAGATACACCCGTGCCGCAATGAAACATCTCCAAAAACGAGCCATCAATCTCATCCACGATACCCATCTACAACTACTTCCTTCCTTTTATTTACGACATAAAAAGTCAGCAGGCGGTGATAGCATCAGTGCCATATTAATAGAACCTCCATTCACAAATAGAAAGTTGAGGACGGCATCTCCGCAACGACACGCAGACATGGCAGTCGTTCTCCAGTCGCAGCCAAACAGGAAGTCCTTATTTACGGCCTGACGTCTCCCTCCGCTCTGACGGGCGCCGCCGTCGCGACGAGCGGCGTCTTCCTCGCTTCTGGAAGCTTCCGCGCGCCTTCGACGTCGACTGGGCGACTCCCCCGCCTGGTTATATCCGTCTCCGCGCCCCACAGTGGGAGCAGAGCTCGCGAATGGGGCCGAAGTCAAAGACGGCGCCAAGCGAGATATAAGCATTTTGCCAAGCGCTTTTGGGGGATTTCCGATTTCGATTTTGGTGAAAAATTTTGTGTATTTTTAATATTCAAAGCACAACATAGGAAAACGAGTCAAAAAATTGATAACTGCAACAACAACAACAACAATAACAACAACAACAAGAAAATAAAAAATAGGCAGCAGGAGGTACGTAGGTACTTAGGTGTTGCGTAGGTACCCAACATACATTTAAAAAGGCGACAGAAAAGCCGTCTTGAGTGACAAGTAATTTTAGAGCGCTTACCGACTTAGTGCCTTGGGCGGAAGTGATCCAGGTTCGAATCTCACATGTTTCTGCTTTCTTTGCTGCGATGACGTGTGTTGCCTCGGAGGGATTCGTATTCTACTGACTACAGGCCCAAAGAGTCCACAACTGAGTGTCAAGAGAACATTTGGAGCGCCCGTGCTCCGATATTATGCCGCGAAGCTGGCCACCGCCCTCTGTATCCCCCCTGCCCTGCACCGACTCGTGTACGGATCAAAATACCTCTCAATGGGGTGTCAATCGAAACCATCTTGGAATGCGAACAAAAAATACAACAAAAATAGGAATTTTTAAAAGCGTATTGCCTATAAACAAATTCATTCACTGAAGAAATGATGAATTAGTTTACATGTAATTATAGGGCCACTGCACGATGGGAGCAAGTTCTCTAAGTCGAGATTTAAAGTGGCAATTATTACACATGAATAATTAGTAATTTTACAGTGTTGACCAAACGCACGCAATAGATATTTTCAACTTTAAAGACATCCAACTGGATTTCGGTCTTTCTTAAATGGAGTAGTTAGAAACAATTCAGTTATTCAACTTTTGATCAGGTTTTCCGATTTTCTCCCCACCGCCGCTGAGCTGCTATGTTCCAGTCGCCTGTCGCTCTCCCTCACGCGACCCTCTCGATTATTTATCCCGCCCGCGCGTTTCGCCCGATCACATAATTAGCCAATCACTCAGCCGCCCTTTCTTAATTTGCGCCCAGCAGGGGGCAAAAGAGGGGCTCTCAGTAGCGTTTGATTATTAACAGAGCCTTCGTGCGCTGTCTATCCTGAAGTACTAACTTTTGCCTTTTTTAGGAACCTTGTAATTCTTTTGTCGTTCAAGCTATCTGGCTTAGAACGTTTTTTTATAGAGCTCTTGTGCTTTTCTGTTTATCTTTCACGTAGAATAGAGAGGAATGAAATGCTACACAAAATATTTGTGAGATTTTGACAAATACCTATTTTCCTGGGCCCTCAATGTGTTTTTAAACGTCCGCCTCTCTCTCTCTCTCTCTCTCTCTCTCTCTCTCTCTCTCTCTCTCTCTCTCTCTCTATCTCTATCTCTCTCTATCTCTCTATCTCTCTTTCTCTCTCTCTTTCTCTCTCCCTCTCTCTCTCTCTTTCTCTCTCTCTCTCTCTCTTTCCCCCTCTTACTCTGTTCGCCCCTCTGCCGATCTCTCTTGTCTGTCGATCTACTTGTCTCTCTGTCTGTCCACCCATTCGTCTTTCTGAGAACGATACAAACTCCTCAACCATAAAAGATTTTTTTCTGAAGGGAATATTCTTTGATCGATGTGAATGAACTGAAGACCCTTTCAAACGCACCTTTTAATTTATGTGGATACTTTGCATTAACCCAGAAGAACATTTTCATAAATTTCCTCAAAATGACATAACATTCTTCATTAAAAGTTGTGCTCCAATAGAGTGCTCTGTACTTATCATAATAAAGTAAAAGACCGATATTAATCCAAAGATCTGTATTTCGAAAATTTGCAAAGGTTGGTGGTTCTGTTTTACAACTTGATTATTGAATCTAGTCATTTTATTTTCAACGCTATAAATTCTGTATTATTGGGACATTTTATTATGTTGCGTACCCATTATTCACAATATCAGCAGTTTTAGTGTAATTTTGATTTATATCATGTTAATCTTCCAAAACTCTAAAGAAAATAAAAATAAAAGAAAATACATTCTAAGTGAAGACTTCTAATTCTTTCTTTACACATTTTGTGTAGAATGAGCACAATTCACTAAATCAAATGGCACAAGCAGTATTTTCCAGAACCGCCAAAAATATTTATATTGCCGGTTCACAGGTTGAATGTGGCGTCGCCGACGCAGTGAACTGTTTTATTAGTATTTTCGTGTGTTGAAAATTTCTTTCGTATTTCATTTCTTTCATGCTTGGTTTTCTCAAGTATGTTCTTACAGTATCTGGCATGGACTTACTAATGAATCGTAATAGCTGTTATTGTTATGCTTCCGTTCAAAAATTGCCAACACTCAATGGCCTTGTATATTACCTCCATACGGGATAGGAACTGGTAATATTGCTATTTCAAAATTATAATGGCCGAAAAAAATAATTGCAGGTATGAATAATGTGAATAGTTAGAACTTACTACAGCTATATCTTTGTTTTGTTTTCTAATATGAACATAAATGATCACCTGTAAACTGTTCCTCTGCGTTATCCTCTATTCCTACTATAAGATCATTCTCAATTAGTTCGGAAAATTCTGACGCAAAAGTTTCTACAAAAATTCATGCTGAGTTGCTTAACACATACATTTATTTGTCCCCTAATTGTTATATATCCTTACATCCCTTATATCTCCTTTTATCTTCTAGTATTATACTTACATTTCTTATTTACATCATATTCTTCAAATTCATTGTTACAAGGCACTTTTCAAACGTATTATAAAAAATACCCATGAAATACTTCGATTCTTACAAAATTTGCCACACGATTCTCATTTTATATTGCTGGTTTTCAAACAATCATGGTGCAAAACTCATGGAAGAAAATTATGATGCCGTGGACTCAAAATAACCACGGGGTACTGGGCTTTAATCAACGACACCCACTGTATCTAGTTAGGTGGGTTTGGGTTTAATTTTTCATCTACCCACTCAGATCGCAGCGCTAAAAAACGCAAATGCACATTTTTGAAAATTCCTTTAAATCTTCTGACAGGATCCGAAAACAAATTATAAGTTTCTCATTAGGAGACCGAGACGCGTCGAATGACACCTCATATGTCTCGATTGGTGCACGGTGAATGATCTAGCCGTGAGTGACCCGCACATCCGAACATATGCACACTCGGTATTTACTCAAATACTGTATAAGAATTAACGATTAATATTTTTATTATTATTAATTTTGGTTTTCTTGTTTTCTATTGTTCTCTGGGTTACTGTAATCTATATTCATATCTGTGACAAACTCCTTAAGAAATCAGTCATGTGAGTTTTATGTAAATGCTGTTGATATAAATTAAGTATTTGTTAAAATTAGTTAAAATCACGGTTGAATTGCATTTATTTCTTTTATACTTCTTTAAATATGTTACTAGTAATCTATTATCATATTTTACGTCCTTAAGTTAATTTTTTGGGATCTTTATATAATCTATGATATTTGGCCACATTTCTATTTCATGTTTTATTACAATTAATTTGTTTTATACAACGGTCTATTCAAATAACTTCAGTTCTTTAAAAGGAATCGTCACGAACGTGTCTTATCGCTTTGTCCCCCTCATCATTTATAACAATTTACGTACTACTCTTTGTAATTGGCTAAGCCCTTTAACTTCCGCTTCTTGGCACTTCGTGATTGACGGGATCCATTCCTCGCCTTTTGTCTCACCTTGTACCCCGGCTCGACGTCCTTTGTCCCTTCTTCGACCTGCCAGTCAGTTCTCCCGCGCCACTTAATTGCTCGCTGTACTGACGACGCGAGCGCTTGCGGCGGCCGTTGACCCAATTAGGGATCCCTCCGCCCTTGGCCCATCCGGCACTCTTGATGAAATTCGCGCCGTAGCGCCAGTGGAGGCAGGCGAAACACCGCGGCCCACCCTCTGGCGTTTCCCCCACCCCTCGGAAAATCCTCCTGCGCTGCTCCCTGGAGTTGGCTTGACCCTGCACGTTTCAACGCGCGAGCTATTTCTGTTATCCCCTTCCTTCACGCTTAATTCACGCCTCGCTTTATGCGGGCCCAGTTCCTCCTCCCAACCTCGTTTTACTTTTGCTCAGCTCTTGCTGTGACACCCAATTCTTCTGTGAAAAACGAACACTTCCCCACCTCCCATTACATTTCACGTACATGTCATTATCTGTCTGTCTGTCTGTCTCTCTCTCTCTCCCGGCTCTCTGTCTCCCTCTCTCTCCCTCTCTCCCTCTCTCTCCCTCTCCCTCTCTCTCTCTCCCTCTCTCTCCCTCTCTCTCCCTCTATCTCCCTCTATCTCCCTCTATCTCCCTCTCTCTCCCTCTCTCTCCATCTCTCTCCCTCTCTATCTCTCTTTCCCGTCATTGTCTTTTATTCACTTTCATTCAACACCTGTACTTCTAAAAAGAACCTCCCTTCCCTCCCTGTATCCTTTCATTCGCCTTGCGCAATTTTATTTCTTTGATTTTTCACAACAGTACGTTCCTGTTTTGTCTTCACCTCTAACTCTTCCTCCTCTACTACTGTCCTAAGTGCTGCAATATCATCTGCAACACCGGCACCTCAACAGCATCATTGATTGGAAGGTCCTATGGTTCAAATCCCGCGTTGGTTTGTTTTCGACAATAGCTAGAAAGTTCAATTCTAGTTTGGTAAAATTCAATCACTGCCTGGAGAAGTCAAACGGTCGGTTGCGCTTATCGTCAGTTTTCATTGTTGCTGAAATAAAAACCAGGTAAACGCCAATATAGTAGTATGACACAGGAACCACAGACCACGCGCGACTTTTCCTTCCTTATCCTTGTTCTCCCTCTTACATACTCTCTTACACTTGCACGCACTGTACAACCTTACATTTCTAGAAACCAGTTGGGTCCAGTTCTTAGGTCGTCTATCTTCAGCAGCAAAGAATACTGCCATCTCCCGCAATATAACACGCACAGGATTAATGACGTCGGTATTTGTTGCATTTGAAATCAATAAATTCTGTCTCCTCAAGCTCTCATCCCGTACTGGATTTTCTGCCTTTCTGCATTTCGCCATCTGCATTTTCCCACTCTGCGGGCCACCCATCGTCCAACGCTTTGCGTTGCTTTTAAAGGTTCAAACATCACACTTTCCCTCGAACGCAGTCGCATCTGATCCAAGCGCCTGCACCCCCACAGCCGCCTCGCCCATTGTGGTGACCACCTAGGCGCCCCGCCCCCATTCCTCGGTGACAGGCGCGGGGCGCCAAAGGACGGGAAGCGGCCGTCACCGCCAGGCGAGGACGCCATTGACTGATTCGAGAGGCGAAAGGCAGGAGAAAGGGGATTCTGCGACGCGGCCGCGCGGCACAACTGTCATGGCTGGCAAAAAAATTGCATATGGAGAAAAAACCCATCTAAATTCAAATAATCAACGATAAAATAAATACTAGGCTAAAATCTTTATAGCATCCGTAACTTTATAGCATAACAGATTTGTATTAATACATTATCTGTTAGTTACAAGTCTTTTTCTTCGGTTGAGATAATACGAATCTTATTTTGGGGAGGCTAAGTTCCCAGGCGCTGTAAACTAAACTAAATTAAAGTAAACGAAAATAAATTTCTAGGAGCTACTCAAAATACTTCCTTATTGATTATCTATGGAGAAATTTAAAGGGAATTAAATTTGTTAAAACTAGAAGAAACTATCGTAAAGTGTGTAATATATTATAATTTTTACTATAACCTACATATTCAAAGTACCATCTTACTGAAAAAAATGCAGTCTGCCCCCATATAAATCTTCTTTTCCCCATTCCAATTTAAAATAAATTACATTTAATTAAAATCAATTTAGAGTTGTAAATTGCACATGTATTTGGGATAGCCTTTCCAATAAAGACACTGACGGCGCATATAAAAATAAATCCCTTGACAGACTGTGTAATCCAACAAGAAGAAATATATAGTAGAAAAGGGCTACAGTACAAAGAAATTAAATAAATGATTCATAACCTTTGCAACAATAGTAGTTGTATTAGTATAAGTATTTAATGTTTTTAAATTAAATTCGTCCAAAACACATTGGAAACACTAGACAGTAATTACTAAGATATATTCATTTAAACGCTAGAATATATGTTTTAATACGTTGACACATTAAATTACAATATAAAATAATAGAACCTGTGCAGTTGACTGTGTTCAATCGAGGTTCATCGAAAACAGATCATCAAATAAGGTCATGTTGAATTTTTTGAAAATATGAGTATTTTTGGTGTAATTTTGAGACCAACGTAGTTGCCCATTCCGACGTTACTGCGCTTCGTGAACATAATACCAGGCAGTTGGATGCTTCGTAAGGTAGAATTTGTATATTATTTCATATTTCTTTGTTCGTTTCTTACCTTCGAGCATTTATAAATTAATCTTTTAGAAATTATTTAAAATCTATTTGAAATATATGAAATAAAAATCGCTATCCTCCAATATCAGATTGGAATATCAGATTGAAATGCAATAATGGCTCGGCAACAATAACTCGGGAGCTAATTTTTGTGAATTACATCTTATTGTTGGGACATGACTTATCTGTATGAAATGCTGTTATCATTGTCAAATTTGTGTTGATATTTTCCTGAAAAAATTTAGTTTTGACCCAAATGTTCTACGATTTGTAATGTGTTTTACAAAAAAAAAATAACTGAGATGTGTTAATTCGGAGAGAAATTGTGGTATAAGTAGTATTTCATAACTAAGACTAAAGGCGAAAAAGTGCGTGCATTTTTAGCACTACTATGTTACACTGAATATGACTTACGACTTACTTTATCCATTAATATACCCCCTTCTCAACAAGTCAATGAATCTACCCCCACCATACCTCCCCCACACCCGTCCCAAACGCTCCTAATTGATAACCACGGCTATCGGTAGGGGCTTTCCAGGGCATTTAACCTTCAAACTAATTAGAGTTGTCTATATTGACAACGGCATTCAGAGCTTACACTAATCTAATTTCAGGACGTACTGCACGGCTTACGGCGTTGTGCTTGGCTGCGCTAACGCGGCAGAAAGCAATGAACAATGCGGTTCGCTTCACGGCTGGCTTCGCGAAAGCCGCTTGATGACAGATTTCGGCGTGTTCGGCAAGATGAGTTCGGAGGGGGGGCGAGTACTATCCGTAGTACGAAACGTGCGCAGCTAGAAGCGGAAATTGGCGCTGTTTGGGTTTACGTACCGCGAGCTAATATTGACGTTGAAGGACGGCAGGAAAAGGGGAGAACGTTGGAATGAGCATCAGTCCCATTGTGTATGTTAGGCGTTCACAGATCTGGTGATGATATATGGATTTCCCAGTGAGGGGACTCGGGTGGGGAATGGAATGGAACAGACTGATCACGTAGTGATGGGGTTCTCTTGTGAAAAATTTACGGCATTGTGTAGTCCTTGTAATATGTTATCTTGTCGATGTTTCGCAGTACAATAACACGTGTATTTTTATTTAAATAGAGATATGCAGTAAGTAACAAAAACATATTTTTGAAAAAGATGCTTCACATACTTTGGAATCAGAACAATGTGGTGAACATTTTTAATTTGAAAATTTTGGGGACTCGAATAACTTCATTTGATTAAATGTACATTTTCTGAAAAGTATTAATTTACATCACGACAGCCTTTATTTTCAACAAATCTATTGAACTTTGCATGCACTAATGAACCAATACAAAGTTGGTTTTGATCATGCTATTTATCATTATCAATATTGAATATTTTACGTCTACATAGCCTCTCTTCTCCTAGCTGACCCTCCATGCTCAGATTGAATCACTTAATTATCGCTTTAAAGAACCTCACTTTCATCCATTACGCTATTGCTTAAACCACGTCATTCACTCTTTAATCAAAAATACAATCAAACACAATTATCACGCCAGTAAATGCACAGCAACACCTCCTTTCCCCGATGATGACTTTTCAAAATCCATTTTATGTTTTGGGTGTCGTTACTCTGTTTCGAGGTTTTAGACAAAATACTGAGGTTTATGTATCAACTTTTTGCTCTAAAATATAAGATTTTATTCCCTTATCATATTGCTTGAACTTAAAAAAATCCAGACTGGCTATTGCCACGTCAAAACGTATAAATAAATTATTTTAAATTAATAACTCAACCAAACGTAATGTCGTAAATAAAAATTGGTTTGTTGACGTCTCAGTTTTTTCACGCCACTAGGTAATCAATGTTCTTACACATGTTGGACCCCTCCCCCTTGAAATGCTCTCTCTCAAGACGTCTCGGCTTTAGCAGGAGAAGGGCTTTTCCTGCCAGGCCGATTTCTATTTGGGGCCGCAGTGGACTGGACGAGCATCTTGACGGCGGGCTTCATCAAACGCCGCCGCCACGAAGGGCGAAGGACAGCGTCTTGAGAGTAGGCTGCCGTCACCACCGCCTTCGATCAACCCCTTCACCCCTCGCTTTCATTTTCGCTTCAAAGCGCCTTGTCGGCCGCGCCCCCTTCATCTTTGCGACTCGCCTCCCCCGTGTGGCGTGTCCTCCGTTCCTTCTCTTTCTGTCGCTCACCCAACGACCAGTTCCCCCATCACACCAGTTCATCTTTCTGCCGCTCTCCCTCAAGGCGCCTTGCTCCCACTTATCCGGTTGTTGTTACCTGCACTTCCTTTCAATTCGTCGCTCCTGTCTCTCAGACCGGTAGCGGTAGCTCAGTGCATCAACTGATGTCACTGCAGCGCCTCTAACCGGGAGGTCCTAGGTTCGAGTCCTGACGGCGGCAGGATTTTCGACACTAGCTTTTCAGCTAGGTCGAATTCAGCTGCTGTCTGGAGGAGAATTCTAGCGGCCGGCTGCTCTGATCGGTAGTTTTCCGTGGTTTCTCCGATCAACACCAGGCGAATGCCGGAGCAGTACCCTACCAAACGGGCCACGGACCGCGCGCGATCTGTCCTTCCTCTTCCTTGTCCTATCCTCTCCCCTTACACACACTTACACTAACATGCACTACACTACCACATATTTCGGGAGATCGGTCGGGAGCTTAGAGCTTGTCCCGACTGGGGCGGTGCCCCGTTGGTGGGAGAGTCCTGGTTAGGGGAAAACCCACTAGCCGACGGTAGGTCGGCGCCGGATCTCGCCATCCAGCGGGGGAAGATCACCGCCATCTCCCGAGAAAAAACATGCACTACACTAACGGGACTAATGACCGAAGCAGTTGACGCGCCCGGAAACACGAAAAAATCAATCAATCAATCAATAAAATCCTGTCCCTCAGCTCTACCCCTCTCCAACCCCTTCAGCTCTACGGCATCATAGATTCAAAAATGACTGTACTGGTCCCAGACAGACACACTCCATATCACTTTCAATATTTCAGTCGATGACACATTTTTCACCAGCAACAAATTATGAGCCTTGGAAGCATCGTTGACCGGGAGGTTCTAATGTTTGAGTTCTGATTTTCGACTTTCGGTGGGTTGAATTCAATCTTTGTAGAAGAATTCTAACAGATGATCGGTAGTCTTCCGCAATTTCACCGATCAATTCTCCAATCAAGACAAAAGCCATAGCGGATCTCTAAAAACAGGCAAAGGTCCTCGCAATCATTCCTTCCCCATTTTTGTCTAACCCACCTTACACATATTTCTCACTTATATACACTGCACTGTCAACCATGTAGAGAGATTAGAGATTGTACCGGCTGAGACGAGATCCGTCTGTCGTAGATTTCTGGAGAGTGGAAAATTGACTTGAAGATCGGCTCCGGAGCTGACATTCGAGTGGGACTGAGACACCGCCACATCCCGGGATGTAATATTCAATACCCCAATGCCTTACAATCAATAGCCGAATGACTCCCAAATTATCTCTACATCATCCATATACGACATATTTTACAATTGCCATCATCACTACAGGCCGTCCAGTCACTCATATTACACTTGTTGCGAATGTGTGTGAAACCATTTCCACTGCCCGCGTTGCCGCCACGCCCGCAACCCCCAGCGCCGTTCCTTTGGCGCCGACCGCATCCGCGTTCCGCTCACGAAGGGGCGCCGTTTTATCAAATCTCATTCTGGAAAACTGATACGGGCGGAAGCTCATCGCTGCAGGCGCCGCCCCGAGGAGATTGGGCCTCTATTGTCCAGCGGCCGCAGGGACCTTCGCGTCGACCACGCCCCCTCGGCCACCCCATCGCCACCCCCTGGTCTTTCGCTCCGGCCCGCCCCTTTCCTCCCCGCTGCCGCCCGGACCCCGTTGCCCGCCCGCCGTCGCCCGGTCGCGCCCGCCCCGGCGTCACCCCGCCGTCACCCCGCCGTTACCCCGCCGTTACCCCGCCGTCACCCCGCCGTCACCCCGCCGTCACCCCGCCGTCACCCCGCCGTCACCCCGCCGTCACCCCGCCGTCACCCCGCCGTCATGCCGCACTGATACCACCCTGCGGGCTCTCCGCCCAGACCCATGACCGCGCCACCGTCGCCGTCCTGCCGCCGCTCCATTGCTCTAGCAACGTCTCGTTACATCTTTGCAGACCGCCTCGCAATCATGTCACCTGACACATTGCTCTCCTTTCTCGCTTCATTTCCCTTTGCCCCTTCTCTCAACCCCTTGGCGTGTCCATCTCCATTCCCCCTCCAGTCTTCCCCATTCCCCTTCCCTATTCCGCCCCTTACCTTTCCCTTACACTTCCCGTTACCCACCACCATCCCCATCCTCTCACTCACCCCTTACCCACTCATTTACGGCCATTTACCGCCGTACCATTCCAACTGACCTCGCCCTTCTCCACTCCCGCCCTCTTTCTACCCCGGAAGACCTTACCCGCTACTCACGTTATTACAGCCGTGCCCGCCATTCCCATATCTGCAGTACTGTTGTTCCCCGTTGTCATCCATTCTTTAAACCCGACACTCCTCCCACCCCACTACACTCCTTACGGCCTGTCCAAGCGCCACCCTTGCCGATGTCACCTCTTCTGCTACCTCTTACCTTTTGCTCTAACACGCAACTCCACTTACCTCGGTGGATACTCGTATTGACAAATTTTTACTAGCTGGTTTCAGCTCCGTGCGAAATACAGTATAAGTAATGTTTTAAATGCCGAATCGAACTACAAGCAGTGTTTTTGCGAAAATTAGTATTCGCACTTTCCTTGCTTAGTTAGTTGTTAGTGATTCCGGGTACGGCACATACTGAAGTCATTAGTCCCGTAAGTGTAGGGCATGCTTTTTCATTGGGAGGTGGCGGGTCCCGCTGGATGACGATATCCGGCGCCGGTCTACCGTCGGCTAGCGGGGTTTCCCTCAACCAGGTATCTCCCACCAGCAGGGCGTCATCTCCGCCCGGACAAGCTTTTAAGCTCCCGCCCGGGCACCCGGCACGTGTGGTAGCGTAGTGCATTTTAGTGTAAGTGTGTGTAAGGGGTGAGGATAGGACAAGGAGGAGGCAGGAAAGATCGCGCGTGGTCCGTTTGCTAAGGTACTGCTTCGGCATTCGCCTGGTGTTGATCGGAGAAAGCACAGAAAACTACCGATCAGGACAGCCGGCCGGTAGAATTCACCTCCAGGCAGCGACTGAATTCGACCTAGCTGACAAACTAGTGTCGAAAATTCTGCCACTCTTGGACCTCCCGGTCAGAGGTACTGCAGTGAGATCAATTGATTCACTGAGCCACCTCTCCCGCACCTTCGTGAACTCACTGCCTGCCGCTGTGCGGAAATCGTCGCGCGACAATTAGAAAGTTTACAGCTTGTCCAGGATGAGGCGGTGGCCCACTGGAAGGAGATATCTCGAGTAGAAACCCGACATGTAGCTCGGCACCGGGTCTCACGTTTCGGTGGGGGAAAGACACCGTCAGATCACGGACACAACTTGCAAAACACCTTTTCTTTATAAGATATTATATTAGAAATAGAGACTATATTATGCAATGACTTTCGAACGCACTTTCAAATGAAAACAACAGTTTTACTGTATCATATAACACTCCACGTTTCTGTTTTATTAAAATTTCAAAAATATTCAAAACTTCCAAGAACAAGTTAAAAAATATCATCTCTAAGAAAATTATTATAATTTATATATTTGATCGAAATTCTATTTAAAATTATTTGTTTTCATAATTTACCTTTAATCTTCATTTTTGTCTCAATTATTTATTTTTATAAATATTATAATTAAAAATATTGAGAAATGTTCCTGCGTACGTACAGGGCAAATTTCATTAGTTAAAATAAGTACATAAAACATGCTCCACAGTTACGTAACTAATTACCGCTTGGAACTAATCCCGCTCGGAGTCACTAAATTCACACTCGCTCATCATCCCACCAGTCATCACGAACACCATGAATTCAGCTTCCATTCTCATCGCGTATCTCGATACTTCTCACATCTGGAAATTCTAGATGCTGCAACTATGTCTTTGCCAGATCTCAGTGATCCCCATACAAAGATTACTAGCGGTGGTGGCGACGGGGGCGGCGGGGGCTGCGGCGGGGGCGGCGGCGGGGGCGGACACGGTTTCGCATGCGGATGGCGGCAAGGGTGACGACGGGGGCGGCAGCGGATATGCTAGTGGTGTGGTCGGTGAAGGGGCCGGCCATGGAAACGGCATTGGCTGCGGGAGCGGCGGTAGCGGAGGTGGAGCGTCGGGGCGGTGTTAGGTGGGACGCCAGAAGCTGGGCTGGCGAGGGAGGGGGCGGGAGCGGGGGTGTGGACGGCGAGAGCGGAGGAGGGGGCAAGAGTGAGGATGGTGGCGTGGTCGGTGATAGTTTCGGCGGCAGCGGTGGCGGCGGCGCCGGCAGGAGGCCTCAAAGGACGCGCGAGGGGCGGGGCGGAGGGTGGCGTAAGCCGATATAAGTCGGGCGGCTCGGCTCCCGCCCCTGCGATATGCCGGCGCCGCCCGCGCGGGGGACCGGATTTCCGCAAACGAAGTTTGAGGTGGCCCACTCGCTGGGGCGCCGGCGGAGGCGGCTGGGATTTTCAAGCGCTCCGCGACGCGCGTGTGGCGCCATCGATCCCCCATTGATTCATTGCTCTTCACCTCGCCTTACGGGAGGAAAACAAAACAAATTGCACCACTCTTCCGAATGTTCTGACAAGTATGCGTGAGAAATTGTCCCTAATTAATATAATTCATATTTGTCACGAACCGGAAAATATTATAAACCGTGAAAAATTGCAGCGATCAAAACATGAAAAAAGAGGTTATTACAGTCAAGAACAAGAGTTATGAGAGAATGCACTTTTTATTCAGTTTTGGAAATAGTTTCAATTAATCAATGTTATAATTTGAGTTAACGAAACACAATATCATAAAATCCATGTATTTGTGTGTCAAATGAAATTTCGGCATTTCTCGGAGCAAGGTTAAACTAATGTTAAACTATTATATAACACGTATGTTAAATGTTACCAATCATTTCAATTTTTATGATTCCAAGGCATCTAGCAGCTAGTCGTAAATTCACCTACATTTTTACATATACATTATATTTAATGTAAAAGTGTTGTACGTCTACAACACTTACATTAAATATAATGTAAAAAATGTTAATAAGATTTACTTTTATATTCAATTACTTCATTGGTCTCTCTTTTATAAAATCGTAAATAATTAATAAACAAATGTTTGAATGTGAACATATTTTGTCACATGTATTCAGACCTGCAATATTTCGTTTCAGATGACCTTTAAAAGACATCATACAATTTTTGTTCTCCCCAGGTGTTCATAATATTACGAAATTACACTGACTTTTACCTCGAACGTCATTTCGAAATATAATCACTCCAATTTCCCCGGAAATGTGTAATCGATAAGTGATTTTCTCAAATTATGAATGTTCTCTCGAAATACGGTGTCATTTCTCTTCGTCAACGCCAGCAATTTGTTCGGCGTCAGGTCGAGATGCGAGTAAATCTATTTCAAGCGGCTTGACAATATCATTGTGCTTGAGTGATGGTCCGCTGCTAATTCTTTAACCGATATCCCTCGCAGACACGCAGCAGACCTCGCTGGGCAAAATGTCTGCCCCGCTGCCCTCTTTCCATGGCCTTATCACTCTTTTGGCCTATTTGTTGGAATGAAATTATACACAAATCGGTGAATTTGAGAAAAAACGTTTAAATAATTTTATTGAACAAAACTTCTGCTCTTGTATATTGCTTTTTAGTCATTCCGGAGAAAATTAAAATAAAATCAAATAAGATGTAATCCTATACTTTCTGTGCCATTTAACTAGGGAAATGTAGTTCAGGTCAAAAAAAGTCAATTTTATTGTTTTGATATGTTCATTGATAAAGTAGGAAAACACATGTAGTACATATTTTAAAAATTAGCAAGAAATGGGAATTGGTAAATTCACACACATTCGAGTCAATGTATTAAATTTTGAAAGTGATTGGTAAAACTTATCACTCAAACGAAGACTTTTAATCTGTGTGAACATGTACTGTATTTAACGAAGACAGTACTTTCCAGTATTAGCATTGATACAGTGTCGATTCAGATCTTAAAGACGTTGGCTATTTTAATGTGAAAGAAAATTGATTTGTTTATTGACACATTGACAAATCACACATATCTAAACAAAAAAATCACTGCTTTTTATAAATACTGGTCTCCAAGTTCCAAAAGCAAGATATGTTGGAGGAACTTGAAGAAAGGTCCAAATATATCAATCAACTGCTGCTGAGAATATTCATATATGATGCATTGGGTCACATTTGTAATTTTGTATCATTACCAGTTGAGAGTCCCAATGATTACATCCCCTTCAGCATCTCTAACTGCAAGGTTCTAGTCCGGACACTGATTACTAGGGTGCGGATTTTAATTAAATGTCATTATTTTATTTTCCCTTCAGAACAATGCCATTTAGTATAGACATTCATTTTATGTTATGACAAAAAGAATTGACCCGTTTTTGTAATTTTTTGCACTTTTCGTCGATTTCGACCAATAAGTTCGTCAATTTTAGTGCATTTGTTGCTGATTTCATCGAGTTTAATATCATTTTAATGGTTCTTGCTGAAAATAATATTTTCGAACAATTTTGCAACAATTGTTTTCCACATAATTCCTGAGAAGGCTATTCGATTTCTTCGCTAAGAAATTGTAATGTCAGCCCTTGTGAGTATGTAATCTAAGATTTCTGTGACATCTGTCAGAGCCATTGTCGGTTCAACCTATTTTGGGATAACTAAAGACAGAGATTTCCCGGTAAACTAAAAGTTTGAAAGTTGAGTTCACGTGAACGAATAGATGAAGTCTCGATTGCTTCAGAAACGTATCCAACAACTTAGGATGTTTATTGGAACTGGATTTGATCACATTTTTAAGGCTACGAAATATACAAAATCAAGAAAAAAAAAATACATAATATGTACAGGCAATGAAGCTAAGTAATAATGAACAGTTCAGTCATTGAATTTTTTGTAATAGAAATATTAATAAATATTAAATATATATTGAATATATTAATAATGTCTTTCAACTCTTTGAATATTTATTTTCTATTAAATGTTTCTTTTTATATTTTCCAAGTGCTAACAACTATATCAATATACAATATATAAGCATACACGTCATTTATATATATATATATATATATATATATATATATATATTCTAACACCACCACTAGTGTGGCAGTCGTCGGAAAGAATGCTCTTTCGAGCTTTGAATATCTCAGGGGGCAGGATCTTTAGGGTATGAGAAAGACACACCCAGACACAGAATTAGGTAAAACAGTAATATATTCTTAAAATATAGCACAAATCAACCATTTTACACTGTCACCAAAATAAGAGAACAAAAAAAAAAATACTCAATTGCTTGCTGCGCGTTTGAACGCATGCAAACCACTGATGGTCAGACCTCTTAGAGAAATTTACAAAAGAAATATTTGCTTATGGTTTCACTCTTCGCCTAGCTAGCGATATTTTCCTTATAACATTCGTGCACGAAGTTTTTGCTTGGCCAACACTAGTGAATGAAATTTAATTACTTTTTTTACACTGAGTTAATTTACCAGCACACATTATTACAAGTCTTACTGCTATTCGCGTACGAGATTTCCTCGTCAATTACATACAAAATGAACACAAATTAATTCTCTTTAATACAGCTTCGGATTGAAATGTACTACCGGCGTACGAGGTTATGAAATACTTCACCGTTACTCAATTTTAAGGCGAACATGCAAATTTTAGTATTTCTGGTTTCTGGTGCCAACACTACCTTTCTAGTTCCTGTCTCCCACCTCAGTTTTGTGCAAATTTGGAAATTCAGCCGTGCCGCCACTCGCGTTCCTGCAACGTAGCCCGCTTCAATGCCGCTCCGAAGGCCACTCGGTCTCCTTTGCGCCTGCCACCAGATCCAGGGACCAGTCTTCTTAACGCCCACCACCAGATCCACGTACCAGTCTTCTTAACGGTCCAGTCTTCTTCGCCCACTACCAGATCCACGGCCCAGTCTTCTTCGCCCGCCTTCTTGCGACACGAGTACGCGTATTGCCCAGTCTCTCCGCGTGTGCTAGTTAGCGTGTCGCCTCACTAATGCTTTACAAAAACTCTCACAGTTCCGCAACCACAGCCACTATTCTGATCCGTTCTAAATTTCACAGTTCTTACTGCAATCTCCTATAATGTTCTCCTTACACCACGTAGCCTCGCTACTCTATCATTTCCCACTTCCTAGCACCTCCAAAACTACCGCTTCTCTACCTCAACTATTCCGCTACCTTACTCGACTTCTCACCTCGGCGTCTCACACAAGAAGGGGCTCTTTTCCTCGCTGCTCCGCCGTTTAAATGTTGCAGTGACGTCACGGTACAACCCTACCGCGCTGCCCATATTCCGAAAGTGCACCGCCGCCGCGCTTCAGGTCGCAACTAACAGGTAGCGCCTTTTTCGATCAGTGACCGACGTTCGGTCATACCTTCGCTCTCCACGTCTCCGCCGACGCTGCGTGGGCGTTGTGGGGTTTGTGGCGATGCCCCAAACGTCACAATATATATATATATATATATATATATATATATATATATATATATATATATATAATGACGTGTATGGTTTACGAAAGAGTGTCTAGAGACTCCATAACAGCTATAATGATTCGCCACTCTAGCATTCCTGGTTTACACTATCCACTTCTCTTTTCCCTCTGCCTCTTCCCTCGAATTCATATCGCGGCGTCTGCTTCGACACCCCGCCCCTCCATTGACGGCTGCGGACGAGAAGGCACCGCGTTGACGTCAGTACAATATCCTCTTTGCCGCGCCGCCGGACGGCGGGGACTCCCGTGACACGTGCGAGTATTAAATATGGATTTCCAATAGCTCGCGTGCGGAGACAGAGGGCGGCCTTGGACCTACAAATCTCCGCGGCCCGCGCCCGCCCACAATCCCGCCCACGCCCACGCCCACGCGCCCGCTCGGCGTGCCGTGTTCCCAGATGATCCTTCGTGTCCCACCTGGGGAGTTGAGGTGGCGTAGGCGTTGTGGAGGTTTTGGAAGGGGGATCTCCCTTATAACAGGCGATTCGATTGAATTTTACACGAAACCCTGTTCTCTAGAGAGGTTGCGGTGGGGGAATTAGGTGCTTGTATTCAATGTGATTTTCAAATAGTTAAGATAATACAATATAAAATAAATTAGTTTATAATATAATTATAATAATGCAATATAATTAAATTATAATATTTTATTATTATTACTGTAATTTTATTAATTTTCTGAAGTAGTTTGATTATTCAACTTTTCTATCTAAATTAATTCAACAGTATGTGACTCGTGTATCTTATTTTAACAATTTCGATTTTTGTAAAACTAAAAGAAATTATGATCGACATGTTTTCGATATGATGTGCAATTGAATAAATTTTAAATTAATGAAAATAGGTATGCATCAGACTTTCTGCAGGCTTTTGGAGTTTAATACTAAACCGTTTGTGAATGGCCACACTTCAGTATTAATATTATAATAATATTCTAAAATGTTATAAATTACCAAAAGTAACGGAATTATTATTGTAATCCCACATTTCGAAATGTGTGCGCTGTTTTTAATAACTGTATGTTTTGTATTTTAAATTTATGCAAAAATGAAAAATAAATAGCACAAGCAGAGTAAATAATTAGATCTATGAAAATGAGTATTCCATTCCAAAATAAAAGTTCAGTAAAGTATGAAAAAGAAAAAAACAACTTACAAAGGAGAAAATAATTCCTTGATATTTTCAAAACGTTCACAAATGACTGAAATTTACGTAGAATTGTGACGGAAGACATTGTTAGAGGTGCGTAGACTGGATAATTGTTTGATGTGTCAATTAAAATGTAACGTCGTCGCTGACGCCTTAAACTTTCTTCGGTTGTTTGACTTTTCATTTTGTTTTCATCTTTCTCCGGTTTAGAGTTCTCTTTGTTTAGTATAGATGTCTTTTCAGCCTTGCAAAATAACCACTTAAACTTTTCAATTGTTTTGTAATACTGAGCACGATTTCTACCTTGGCTTTCCAGAACTTAGGTAATGTAAATATTTCATAAAATAGACTTTGTCAAGAGTTATTTCGAAATGTTTTTCTTTTCAATTGTCAAACCATACGACGTTGTCGGCAAACACGCATTTATCTGTTGCACCTCCGAGTCACTTGGCTTATCAAGATTTCTCATATAAAAATGATCGTCTTCTCGCTGTTCTTTGAAGAGATGACGATGATCTCCGCAGCCCAGGCGCAGCAACCGAGTCGATGATCCTGCTATGCTCTTCTCGGAGATGTGCATCCACGGCCGTCTGATCCGGGCAACTCAATAGCTCCTTCACTTATTTCGTTAATTTTGTATTCTCGAATTCTGTCTTATAAGACGTCTACGTCTTCCACTACGTCTACGTCTTCGTCTTCGTCTACGTCTTCCGGAACGTCAACGTCTTTCTCTACGTCTTTCTCTATGTCTTTCCCTGCGTCTTGCTCTTTGTCTTGCTCTTCATCTTGCCCATCGCCTTGCCCTTCGTCTTTCCCATCGCCTTGCCCTTGCACTTTCCCTTCGACTTGCCCTTTGTCTTGCCCTTCGTCTTGCCCTTCGTCTTGCCCTTCGTCTTTCTCTTCGTCATTCTTTTTGTCTACGTCTTCATTTACGTCTTTCTCTTCGTATTCATTTGGTATTTTCAGGTACTGGAAGTTAGTCAACGCTACCTACATAGATCTATTTGGTGGTGTTGATTCCATTCCTGGCACACTCACCAAGATCGCAGCGCCAAAACACGAAAAATTACGTTTTTGTAAATTTCTGAAAATCATTTGACTGGATCCGAAAACAAATGATCAGTTCTCCAACACGAGACCGAGACGCGTCGAATGATACCTCGTATGTCTTGATTGGTGTACGAGAAGTGGTCTAGCCGTGAGTGACGGAAATAGAACGCACGCACGTACGAATGCACGTATATCTCAGTAGTTACTCAAATACAGGGATATGCTGTCAATAATCATTGTGAATAAATCAAAATTACCAGGATATTTTAATGCTTTGACAATCCTAGACGATAATCATTACATTTTAGCAATTTCTGTGGACAAGTGTTTCTGCATAAAGTAAAGAATATCTTCTCTTTATTAGAACAGTAATCGACTAGAAACACGAATACTGAAAAATGATTTCCAATACGTTAGTAATCTTCAAATTTAATGCAAAATAAATGAGTTACGATATTCTTGGTAGATTTTCTATACCCAAATGTAACAACTACACGGAGTAGATAGCTTCAGTAAATACGAATATCAAATAATTTTAATAGAATTCTCGAGATTACTTTGAGGGACTAGGATGATAGATTTTTTATCAGAACATTTTTGAATCGCACAAATATGACCTGCAATTCTGAGCACGAAGTAGTTCGTGGCATTTCTTAGAGCTCAAAACCTCAGACTTTGCATACGATACTTACGTGGTCGCTGGCTGGCTCCTTTTATAATGCTGAATATCAAAATATTGTTTCAAATTTTCTGAGCCTTTAATTCGGTGATATCGATGGGGGAATATCAGTTTTGGAGAAAATCCTATGAATTATGATCGTATGAATCTGTTTAGGTTCTAGCATTGCACTGAGATGGTCAGACCGGTAGACAACCGTTTTGCTGTCGACCAAATTTTCCGTATCAAGGAGACACAAAATGGGTATTATCACTACAAAATGTGTTAAAGAAAGTAATTTTCTATAATTACGAACAATATTAATCTTGTTTTTCGACATCAGGGCACCACAATACGAGTTTTGCTGTCACACAGTTGCCATTTTTGCCACAGAATTGCAATATTTTCTTTACTATTTAAGTTGTATTCGAGAAAGTAAAATGGGTCTATTTGTCTATGCATGTGCTCTTCTATAACACGTGAACCACTGGAGCGATTTCTTTCCAATTTTGAGTGAACACTCTTAAGATGCAAAAAAAAAAAAAAAAAAAGGAACAGGAGGGTGACCTATAAATTGTACGTGAAATTTATTAACACCGATCGGGTAAATCGGGCAGACTAGAAAGGCAGGTTGGCGAAAGAGGGTTGGGGGGCCAACACGGTCGGGGTTGTTATTTCGATGATTTGCCAAATTTATAAAATAATAATTAATACTCGAGCAACGTCAGATAATCAGCGAGTAAATGTTTAAGATTATATTGAAGGAATGAAAACCTGGAAGAAGAAGATATTTAAGATCCACAAAGATCCCAAACGTATATATATATTATTCACAACAAATTCCACATGAAGTGACCGAGATTTGAATTCCATTACAAATTTGAAAATAAACCCTTACCGCTATGCTCTGTCATTACTTTATATACGAAGAAATCTTCATTATAATTCCAGTACTCATGTCTGTGTGATCCACTTGGAAAAAAATATTTGAAAGACAGGAGAAGAAAACTTGGAGAAAACCACGTGCAAGAAACGCACGTGATCTACCACAAATTATGTAAGGAAGGACGAAATTGGAACCCCGGTAACTAGACCCTCGCCTAGCCGCAACTCTAGTTCTCAAATACTTGTACAGATTGTCGAAACATCGTAGACTAGAATGTTGAGTCTATATTCCAATGAAGAGAGATAGGTTAGATTTGTGAATAGTGTAAAAGGAATTAAAAACTAAAGAAAAAAATATTTGAAAGAC
Source organism: Teleogryllus occipitalis (assembly GCA_011170035.1). Taxonomy (NCBI): domain Eukaryota; kingdom Metazoa; phylum Arthropoda; class Insecta; order Orthoptera; family Gryllidae; genus Teleogryllus; species Teleogryllus occipitalis. The sequence goes on from BLKR01005511.1 coordinate 34,071, forward strand.
ACAGGAGAAGAAAAACCTCGAAAAAAACCGCAAGAACCCCACGTCATCCACGACAAATTATGCAAGCAGGGACGGAATCGGAACCCCAGTACATAGTGATGGAAACCCACCCTAGCCACAACCCCAGACCTTAACTACCTCTTTGGAGTGTCGAAACATCGTAGACTAGAATGTTGAGTCTATCTTCCAAAATACTAATAAAGAACAAATAGTTGAAAGACAATAGAAGAAAAATCTCGAGAAAAACAAACAAACGCACGTTATCCATCACAAATTATGCAACAAAAGACGGAATTGGAATACAGAGATGAAAATCCACCCTAGTCTCATCTCCAAACCTCAACTACTTGTACGGAGTGTGGAAACATCGCAGACGGCGATGGCGAGGCAGAGCGAGGCGCGTAGCCCTTGCATGGTCCCGCGGGGCATAACTCCCGGCAGACGGCGCGCCTGCCCGAGTAAATCTTGGGATTTCCTGGCCCCTCCTTCCGGCGCACAAATCAAATCCCGCGGCACGCAGCCGGGCCGCGAAAAACGTCGCCGGTGGCGTTTATATTATTGTACAGCATCTCGCTGAAGATGCGATTTACTGGGCGGAGGTAATTCACCTTTCGCAGAGCAGGGTATTTCGCGCGAAATGAGAAAATGGCGCCAGCCGCGCGTTAAATTCCGTTCGCTGCGTGTGAGTGTGTGAGTGTGAAGAGTTGCGAGGGTGCGCGTATGTTGCTGTTTCTTAATGTTAAGATGTTAAGTTAAAATGATGGGTTTGATACTTAAGTTAAAATGATGGGTTTGAGATGTAATTTCAGTAAAAATTGAAATTTAATAGTGCTTTCTTTCATCGTGTATTTTTGCTATTTCTGATGGTCTGATCGGTAGTTTTTCGTGGTTGCTTCTATCAACACCAGGCGAAGGCAGAAGCAGTACTCTAGAAAACGGACCATGGACCACGTTCAATCTTTCCTTTCTCTCCCTCGATCTTTCCTTACCCCTTATGTACACACTCTTACACTTACATGCACTACACTATCAAACATCTGTCATTTCCCGCGATATAAAAACATGCACTACATTTTCGGCCCTAATGATCTTAGTAGTTGACGCGCCCGGAACCATCAGCCAATCAATCAATCGGCAGCTTTTCTCGGGGTTCTCCCATTTCCTGCCTCTTATTCCACAATTGCTTCATCATCATATACATCGTATCTTAATGATCACTTTCTCATCAAAACCATTGTATTTCCAGGTATGATCATTAGGGTTAGGCACTGGTAATAAATAATTCACTCATTTACTTTATTCTTTAAAATTTTTTTTCAAATTTTGTTTTCCATTTTCAATTATGACCAGTGAAATTCTGAGGAATAAAAATGCGTTATTGTACACGGTATTAGTAGGTTATACAAAATTAAAGGAAAAGTATCTGTTAAAGTGTGTAATAAAATTAATAAACTATTCAGGTATCAGTAGAGAACGTGCTTTTTCATTTAAACAAATAAAGGAATCCTTAAACATTTGTAATGGTAAGTACTCTAAACACATCGCAAAGATTGAATCCGCTAATGTTGAGTCTATCTTCTAATGAAGAAATGCGGATGGATATCAGAAAAGGGCTCAGGAAAGAAAGAAAACAATTATTTGACAAACAATTGCAGTAGTATTGAGTAAGAAATCACTGCAAGAAATAGAATCGATATCCCCAAAAGAAATATAACATAGCATTTAAAAGTTATTACAAGCGTGGAAAGGATTGATCATACCATTTGAATATTTTTGTTTGTTTCACCGACATTGTGTTAAAAATCTCAAAATATGGATGAGTTACTACTTCTATTTACCTCTTTAGTTTCAAAGTTCATTCCACGTTCAGATTTCATTCGAATACCTTTTCCAGCAGAGCTTTTTCAGATTTTAGAAAGTCACTAACATTTTTGGCACTGGAGTTGCTCGAGCTCGGTTTGAAATCTTCTCTTCTAATTTGAAACAAGTGAACTGAAATTGAATGAACACAATTGTGTTATTCTATTATTATGAATTAAAATTAATTTCAATCCAAAAATATGTACGTACGAGAAAGTAAAAAGCTAAGTCGAGTTCTGTCGCTGTATGGAGGAGAATTCTAGCCGCCGACTGCTCGGATTGGTAGTTTTCCGTGGTTTATCCTATCAATACCAAGTGAATATCGGGGCAGTACTCTAACAGGCCAGGACCACGCGCAATCTTTCCTTTCCATTCCTTGACCTATCCTACTCCTTACACACACTTACACTTGCATACACTACACTGCCACTCATGCAGGGAGCTTAGAGCTTGTTCCGGTTGGGGCGGTACACACTGGTGGGAGATACATGGTAGGGAAAAGCCCTCTAGGAAACGGAAAATCCCTACGGTAGGTCGGCGCAGAATCTCGTCATTCAGCGGGGCATGACATGATTACCACCACCTCCCGAGCAAAAACCGTGCACTACACTTACGAGACTAATAACCTTAATAGTTTACGCGTCCGGAATCACTAGTAATCAATCAAGTACAGAAATAACAGAACAGAATACAATACTGGATGAACAGTTTTTTTATTAAAAACTTATTGGAAAAGAAAATAGAAATTACTAGATCAATAACACTTCGGAAAATTTATAGTTCCAGGACTCGTGAACTGTAAACTGCACCGTATGAAGCCTGCCACCACATACATACGAGTACTTCCTGAAACAGTGTTGGATACTTTGCTTCCTCAATTAAACACTTAATGGAAACTTCTCTACTTCGTAGAAACCGACGAAGAACGTAATTGCATGTCATGATCTCTTTTTATTTAAATATTCCTCGTATAGCACTTAAAACTTGACCAAGCAAACCGAAAGAGGCCGCTGGGAATGTTGTAAGTTGAAAACTCCCGAGTGAGTGATATCTCGAAAAGGTGAACCCTCGCTATCCTTACATTCCTGCAATCGACCTCACGATTAAAGAGTTTCTCGCTCAATAACGAGAAAGAGGAATTCACACTTAGTTTTAGATTTAGATTTATTACTAATTCTGCAAATAAGTTCCAGAACTTGGTGGCAGAATACACTAACTAAACATTACAGAACTTAACAACTCTACACAATTTTACAAATTTTACACACTTTACAAATTAACATAAACATTTCACCGTGCAAGCTTCCATAGCACTCCACTTCACTTCACTTCACTTCACTTCACCTCACCTCGCCTCGTCTCACTTCACTTCACTTCACTTCACTTCACTTCACCTCGCCTCTGCACATAATAATAATAATAATAATAATAATAATTATTATTATTATTATTATTATTATAGTAAGTTTCATACCTCTTTCGCTGATTTTAAATTAACGTTTCCAATGAAATGAAGTCAGTATTGCGCGATGCTTCCAACAGTTGCCCCTAGATGGAGTGGTAAAAGCCACTAAAAATTAAAATAAACCACCAAACTATTACATATTCTAAAAATACTAAAACGTTTACAAAAATTTAATAGCAATTTATGTAACAAGGGCGCGAAACAGGTGATTCACGCACAAGTCGAGTTTGTCGTCCTCGCTGCACTTGGACGACCAAGAGACAGGTGCTGAAATGGATTTCAATCAGTGTCGTAACTCTCTTGTTTGTAAATAATATACAAAGACGTCATCAAGACGAAAGACAATTGTAAATCGGTTTGTGTCGAAGATGTTTCGCACACGCTTCGCGATGTTTTGCAAACAAAAAAATAGCTGTTTCGCACACGCAAAACAAACACAAGGAAAAGCGTTTCGCACAGGGCGTGTTAAAAAATATCGTATTTTAAAACATATCTCAAAATAATGGGTAATAAATTAAAAACAATTCATAAAAATATAGAATTTAATTCATATATTATGTGTAACTTAAAATCACAGATCTTATATGAACAGATTTTTTTTGTAAGGACAAAACAACGAATCAAATCAAGTAGAGCTCGCAATATACAATCAGCTATCCGTTCTTATTTCAGATCACGGTATAAGAAATATATCTTACATCGTGTTCCAGATATTAAATCAACAATACTTACGTCAAGGTTTCGTGACTCGTATATGTTTTTGTTGTTCAACTTTTTTTAACATTGACGAAGTTGTTACGAAAGTTTGACATCACCAAACAAGCCAAATCGAGCTCGCAAAATACAGTCAACGTCAAAATTCGGCGTAAAATTTTCCTTCATCCAAAATCGTTTCCATTACTTATTTATTCCTGTAATTCGTTCCTTTTCATAAAATTTGTCGTTCACTACCAAGAGATAGAATATTACTACTTATATTCTACTTCGTTTCTCTCTACCAATCTTTGGTTGTTTTAAACAACCGCACAATTGTAAACGTCAGAATTCATTCAAATGATCTTTCGGGTCTATATTTTGTTTTACTACGCATGGTCATATTTGATTAATGTATAACTGAAATAATCATAGGACACTATTTTTGTTGTGTGATGCAGAATAAATATTTTTTTATTAAATTTAACTTTTAAAAAGCTCAAAGGCAACCCGCCCCAAGTAACTTTACCCCTAAAATATCCACTGAAGACGATAAACACCCTGAATTTAGAAGGAAAACCCCTAAGGGGCATGCATCACTGGATTAGATGACTACAACAATGAGTGACTGTCGTTTGGCGAGACTACAACAAGTGAGTCTACAACAACTTTGAAAATGAGATGACAGACTAGAAGTCTGCAAAATATGTTAGAAAGAGATGGCTCCCTGCCATAATAACAAAAAAATTGCATAGCAGCATGTTTTACATTTTTTAAGGGAAGAAATTTAAATATTTAATTATGACAGATATTCACAAATTATTTGTTTTTTAATGTTCTTAACAAGCAATTGGTGCGAGAATATGTAAATTTTCAATGCTGGCTATTTATAATTACTGCATTTTATGAAAAATTTCGTTTCTTCTTCGAAGACGTTTCTTTAACTTCGTTGGTATAAATTAGCAATTTTTATTAGCTTGTAAAAAATTTAGGTTATTTTAACAATTTTTATTAAAAATTAATTCTACATACTATTTAAGTCCAAATAATATCGTTAACTTAATGTTACTCGTCATAATTATTGTAATTCTTAGAAATAAGTGATGTGTGAGGCCAGCACAAAGCTTTCTTCTCCTTTGCCAGATTACCAGCGAGAGAGATTTAATAATAATAAAAATAAAAATATTCTGTTAAATTATTGATTATGGTTGGATATTATTATTCAGAAGAAATTTTATAATTTGAAAATTGGGAATATGAGACATATATTGAAACGATTCCCCTATTTATAATAATAGTAAATAACCCAAAATAATAGAACATTTTATAGACCTATTTGTGCCCCTCGCTGAGCAGCCATTGTGGGAAGTGAGAGTAGGAACAGATAGGTTCCCACCTATCTGTAACTTGTTGTACTGTAATTATTTTTAATCATGAGACATTATTCTGTTGCCCCACCTTGGGCAATTAATTAAACGGAACCATCGGTTTTGTTTGTTCCGAATTCATAGGGAATTTTATTTACCTCGTATTAATAGGGAATATTATTTATAGGTAAATTTATTTTAGGGTGTGAGTACGCGAAGCCCTATATAGGAAACGGGATTCTCATCATCGATTGTTTTGGAACTGGACACGCAAGTTATCCTTCTCTCACCCACAATCAAATAAAACATCCAATTTTTCAAAATTAATTGTTACTACAGCAAGTGTCGGCGCAACCTGGTTTATTTAGAGTCAAAAACTGCTTAGCCTAGTTGCCGCCTCTCCTGGTTAATACAAAACATATATCACAAATCACAACGTAAACACATACCAATACACTAATATTTTACTCATAGAACCAAACAATATTTTTACACAACAATCACACATAACAATTACAGAACTCACTCATACTAGAGCGCATTCCTTCTCCCTTATTAATGGCCGTTTATGTTTGAAACTTCACATATTTTCTCCACCACAATAAATTTCTTGGCCTTCTCATAATCTGGAGTCAATTAAAAATGAAATAATCACTTCACTTGTCGGCCGCTGTGGCTGCATCAAGCACATCCGCCAAACATCGACGACTTCCATGATTATCATTTCCATTTATACCCATTCACATTCGGACTGTGATTTCAATTCGGATTCATTTCCACACCACACTTTTTATGCCAACATGGCTTCCTTCTACTATCCAACATCTACCAAATCTACGGGAATTTTCCCCTCACGTTTCTCTGTCTTCACTTAAGTTCAAGAAAAACAAGTCCCATCTTTTTTTCGTTTGTCACTTACTTGCTACTCATCTTTTCCGTTCAAATTCCATTCGCACTTGATTAAATTACGTTTTGTAAATTAATTACAAGTGTTTCCTCGTTATTTTTTACGTTTGAATGCGTTTGAAGTCTTTTTATTTTATTCGACATATTTACTTACATAGGTTCTCGGTTCGTAGTGTTTACTTGTCTAGTAACAAAAAGTTATGATTTCTTTGAAACGTAATATACATTTATTTATTGTCAGCCTAAAATCTGGCTTCATTTATTTACTCCGGTCTGATTGTATTTTAGCAGTTCCTCAGCTCCGGCGTAATAAATATAAACTAAGCTCCCGAATTTGCCTTTGCAAATATGTCGCATTTCATACCTATTAAAATAAGTTGAAATATTGTCTTTGACGAGTCCGTTTGGACCGTCACATTTCGAGAAAAAATAGTGAATAAAAATTTTAATTTAGATAATTCTTACTGTAAAATAAATAATTATTTCATATTATGTAAAATATTTAATATTTTGTTCATTTTTTGTTTTTTGTTAAATTAGTAAAGAGGTGGTGCCCCAAATTATTTGCGTTGGGACCCTGTCTCTTGATGTTCACCCCTGATCATACGTGCACAACGAGAAAAGTCCAACAAATGTTTCTTACGTCGTCATGTAGCTATTAAAATAATTTGTAAATTCACGATAATTACATGAAATAGCATGGTCACTTCTCTCGTTTTTTAAAAATTAAATCCTTTGCAATTGGTTCGAAAAAAGAATGAGTGATTTGTGAAAGGTGTAGAGACTTGTGGTTCCGAAATGAGGGATTAAATCGTAGACTGGAAAGAAAAATCAATGCACCAAAAATAAAATGCCGAAAGAAACGTCATCTGTCTACCATTAATGGAGAGGTCATTATGGCACACGTGGAAGTGGAAAAAATCTCGGACAGAACATTTATACATATAATATAATATATAACATATAATACAATAACTAAACAACATGGTGCGGCCATGGTAAATGAAAGATGACCAAAAATATTAAAAACTGGCTAACCACTTAAAGATAATAACTAAGATTGAAACAAAAGACCAACAGTCAAAATAAAAGATAGACTGTATATACAGATAGATATTAAAAAATAGAAATTGTAAAGGTAGAAAAAATTGTTGTCAGTATTCGATAAATGTCTTGGAGTATTCAACTCGCCGTAAAGAAAAATAAGGAACTTCAAAACATTTTAAAGTAGTAATAGGTGTATCGTCTGTAGTTCTTGAAAAGATAATTCAGAACACTTTACAAGACAAAACTGAGAAGTTGTGCAGTGTGGAAAGTGGAAAAACATGTCAAATCTACCATTTCCAAAAACAACCCCCTCCTCAAAGTACGAAAGGAACAAGCGACATGGGAGACGAAAAGGGGTTCGTCTGCCTACAGATACCAATTCTTGCCCGATCGAACAATCTCAAGTAATCAACAACATAACGCCCAAGGCATCAACTAATATCGCTCAATGCCTCTGACCGGGAGGTCCTAGGGCAGCCTACGATGGCTGGATTTTCGATACCACTTAAGATTGCTGGGTTGAATTTGTCGCCGTCTGGAGGAGAATTCTAACGGCCGGCAGCTATGATCGGCAGTTTTCTGTGATTTCTCCGATCAACGCCAGGCGAATACTGGATCAGTACACTAAGAAACGGGCCACGTATCACGATCTTTCCTTCCTCTTCCATGTCCTATCATCACGCCTTATTTCCTCACAATTGCGCACAGCCGCACTAAACGATCTCACTTTTTGGGAGAGCAGTCTGGAGCCTAGGGCTTGTCCCGGCTGGTGTGGTGTCACGCTGGTGGGAGGTACCATATTGGGGAAAATTTCCGGCAACCGACGTAGGTTGGCGCCGGACCTCAACATCAATCGCCACCTTTTACGATATTAAAAATATGCACTAATAAATATGCACTAAATAATAATAACTAAATATGCACTAATAAATATGCGTAACTAATGACCTTAGCAGTAGACACGCTCGGAATCACTAATCAATCAATCAATAACACGTAAGGCTCTTTTGGGACGGGCAGTCGTAGCGTTGAAGCAGTGGATGCCGTTATTGGACTGCCGATTGTGTGAACATGGTCAGAGGCTAGGGCTTCTGAAAAAGGGTAGGGTTCATCAAAGCAAAATAAGTACATTCATGGCAATGTTTTAATTCATTCATTTCCCTCCGTAAATTAAGTTCAGTGATGCACGCAAGCTGTATTCATGAGAAAAAGTTAACGGTGCTCGAGGCATACTACCTTCATTTTATCAAGCAGTACGGAACTGACGTTAACACCGTGTAAGGAATTCTTATTATTTCAAATTACATACGAATTATCTATGATGTGTATTGTCTGTTTCCGAATTTTTAGCAATGGCATTCTCGCTCTCTCTCTCTCTCTCTCTCTCTCTCTCTCTCTCTCTCTCTCTCTCTCTCTCTCTCTCTCTGTTTGTCTGCCTTTTATTTCTCTGTCATTATTAATTATTACTGAGTATTAAATTGTTTGGTTCAAAATGAATATCTTTCAAAATCTTTCATTTGCAATTCTACTGAGACTGGTCCTGCACTAAAATTCACCATCTTCCATCGTACGTAATTTTGTTTCAGATATTAAATAAAATATTAAATATCCGGCGGAGCACTTCCGTCACATTGTTCCGGTCGGATGGAGCAACTTCTTTTCATCGGAAATTACTTTCTTTTCTCTTAAAATAAATTTCTCCTCGGATTCAATTTAGTCCCCACATCTCTTCGCTCAGCCAGCGCTAGATTTGACGATTTATTCGCATTTTCTCGTCGGAACTTGGGAAAAGAGAGATAAAGAGAAAAAGGGCGGCGAGGGGTGGGGGAGGCAGCTTAATGTGACAAGAACGCGGACGCTTGACGTATTTCGCGCATAAATCTGGGGCGGGCCGCTGGCAAACGGGGACGGTCGTGGTGCTAGGTGACGTATGGCACGTCGACTGCACCCTGATTGCAGAGTACGGTTCGATACACGATTGCCCGCAACCCGCGATTCCGCTGGCTCGGCTCCGTTCGCCCGCCCACTCGCCCAACCGCCCACACGCCCACCCGCCCACAAGCCCACACGCCCACACGCCCGACCGACCGAGCGGCCGACCTACCGACCGACCGCTCGCCCACCCGCCCACATGCCCACACGCCCACACGCCCGACCGACCGAGCGGCCGACCTACCGACCGACCGCTCGCCCACCCGCCCACATGCCCACACGCCCACACGCCCGACTGACCGAGCGGCCGACCTACCGACCGACCGCTCGCCCACTCCGCCCACACATGCCTTACACGCCCACACGCCTGACCGATCACCGAGCGGCTTATCTTACTGACCGATCGCTCGCTCACTCCGCCCACATGCCTACACACGCTCATTATTTGCTTCGACCGACTGAGCGGCCGACTCCACTGACCGACCGCTCGCCCACCCGCCCACATGCCCACACGCCCACAATGCCTGACCGACCGAGCGGCCACCCTCCCAACTGACCGCCCGCTTCAAGCACTCCGCCCACATGTCCACACGCCCACACGCCTGACCGGGACCGAGCGGCCGGACCTACCGACCGACCGCTCGCCCACCCGCCCACATGCCCACACGCCCACATCGCCCGGACTGACCGAGCGGGCCGACCTACCAGACCGCCCGCTCGCCCACCCGCCCACATGCCCACATCGCCCACATGCCCGGACTGACCGAGCGGCTTGACCTATCAGACCGACCGCTCGCCAATTCGCCCACGTGCTCATTAATGCCCACACGCCTGACGACCGAGCGGCCGACCTACCGACCGCACGCTCGTCCACCCGCCCACATGCCCACACGCCCACACGCCCGACCGACCGAGCGGCCGACCTACCGACCGCACGCTCGTCCACCCACCCACTGCGCCTGCCCAACCAACCTTCGAGATCCGTCCAAATCCATCTAGACTTATCTAGTCATCGAAAGTCACCTAGCCACCTAGAGTCACCTAAAGTCACCTGGTCAGAGTTATCTAGAGTCTCCTGGAGTCACTTCGAATCACCTAGCGTCTCCCAGATTTATCCAATCAATCACACTAATCCTGTCAGTCACACTCATCCAGAGTCACCTACATTCACCAACACTCACCGACACTCACCCACACTCACCCACACTCACCCACACTCACCCACTGTCACCCACCTCACCCACACTCACCCACGCTCTCACACACTCACCCACACTTTCCCTTACTCACACTCATTCACTCTCACACGGATTCATCATTTTTCCACGCCCTTCATTTTTCCAACCTACCGACCGCACGCTCGTCCACCCACCCACTGCGCCTGCCCAACCAACCTTCGAGATCCGTCCAAATCCATCTAGACTTATCTAGTCATCGAAAGTCACCTAGCCACCTAGAGTCACCTAAAGTCACCTGGTCAGAGTTATCTAGAGTCTCCTGGAGTCACTTCGAATCACCTAGCGTCTCCCAGATTTATCCAATCAATCACACTAATCCTGTCAGTCACACTCATCCAGAGTCACCTACATTCACCAACACTCACCGACACTCACCCACACTCACCCACACTCACCCACACTCACCCACTGTCACCCACCTCACCCACACTCACCCACGCTCTCACACACTCACCCACACTTTCCCTTACTCACACTCATTCACTCTCACACGGATTCATCATTTTTCCACGCCCTTCATTTTTCCAACCTCTTTCTTTCATTCCCCCACCCACCAATTTCACTGGGGTAAGTGAAGTTCTTACTTATCGTGTCCACTTCAGCTACTTGTACCATTCAACAGGAATTCCCACTCAGATCCACCTCCTTGGTGCACCGCGCGACTGAGTGACTATGTGTAGGTGCGACCGTGTTTATCGGTGTGGATCTAGGAATATGCCCACCCCGGCTAAATTAATTTAGTCTGATTTCACTTTCTTCTTCCTTTTGTCCCAATTCCAAATATCAAACCAACTTCCAATCTCCCACTTTCACTCATCCACCCACACTCACTTCTCCGTTTATTTACTCACTCCAACCCATCTGACTTATTTGCCAGTCTGATTTAACTTATTATTAACTTTGTTCCGAGAATACGACCACGCGAAATAGGTAAAAGCTTGATTCAACGAACTAGGTTTTGTGTTTATAGTTTCCAGCTAATGAAATTATATAAATTATCTTATTGTGAAACTTGAAAAGCAGGTTAACGGGGCTTGGTCAGAAAAATGTACACTAGTTGTTTGCCAACATTTCGGAAACTTTTATTTCCATCCTCAGGGCTAATATAAAAGAAAATGAAAAACAACACTGTTCATGAATAATGTTACCAAAAAACACACGTATGTGAAACAATTTTTAGCTAAGTTACAAAATATTTGCAAATTTCTTTTATATCATAACATACACATTACATACCTTACAAGAACAACTCAACCCATTCACTGCATCAACCTCCATCTCCGGCACCTCCCATGCAATGAGGGACAAAGCATCACCCTCACCACACCAACACACAGCATGGCTGAGACTAACACGATGTTGGGTGGTGAGACGAGAATAAATATCATGCCTAAGTGAGGTACATGCCAGCTTCCAGTGCGAAAGTTTCCGAAACGTTGGCAAACAACTAGTGTACATTTTTCTGACCAAGCCCCGTTAACCTGCTTTTCAAGTCTTAATTTATGGTCGTTAAGAACTCTTCTTATTGTGAAAGGTATGTACTTTATTTTCTTATTTGCGACATTCTACTTATTGACATTCAGAATAGGTGAACAACCTATGGCGCACTAGAGCGATCTTTAATTCGTACATCTTCTACATGCTTATATTTTCTGCCCATTTTCTTAGTTATTTAATTTATTTAATAACCATGTGTTAATTGTGTATGTGAACGCATTATTTTTATTATTTTACTCTTATTTAAGTTATTTTTGTTTCTCGGAAATCTTTTAGAATTTTCAATTTTTTTATAACGCTCTTTTCTCCCTGCCTCCCTTACCCTTCTTTCATCTCCCCATGTTACTCTATCTTCTTCTCATTATCTTATTCTCTATCTCCTTCCCTAGTTCCATCAATCCCCTCCTCAGTTGCCTCTCTTCTCCCCTGCCTTTTCTCTCGTTCCTTCCCTCCCTGTTCTTTTGGTATCTCTCCTCTCTTTTCTTCACTCCTTCCCTCTTTTTTCCCTCTTTGCCTCTCTCTTCTTGCCTCTCTCAATCTTTCTCTCGCTCTCTCATTCCCGATTTCTCTCACTCTCTCTTCGCTATCTCTCTCTCTCTCTTTCTCTCTCCCTCTCCTCTTTTTCTTTCTTTCTCAAATATGGTTCACTCCATCATTTAATGTAGCTCAACCTCTCACATTTATTTGGCCGTTTTCTCCAACTCTCTGTTCACTTTCTCTTGGTAGCTCACTGACGCCAATTGAACTCACCCACTCACCCGCATTATATCGGTACCCGAATAGCTCCACTCAGACGTGGCCCCGCGCTCAGCCACCCACGTGCCAACCGCTATCGCACAGCGGCAATCCATCGCCTGGGGAGAGACAGACGCTCATTCAGACCCGTGATCGATACCCAGTGACTGAATTGCCGCAGCGCTAGGGAAATTCTGGACAGCAGGAAATGGACTCATGCTTTGCGAGTCCCACACGTTACGGCTCATTTTATGGTCTCGGTCGTTAGCCTGTGAATTTCGAAATACGTCTTTCCAGAAACCAACTTCTTTTTGGTCGGAGAATTCTTTGATGTTTTCAACCGACACTAGACTATCTGACAAATAATTTATTCTTGAAAAAAAAATGGCTGAAGGAAAATTTCGATTTCTTTTTGGTAGTAAAAATGACATGCATGGGACGCCATTTTCAGCTGCAAACCACGTTTCTGACATATTAAGTAAACATAACGATGTCGAGCTTTCGTAGATAAGCAAAATATTGAAATGTAATTTGAAAAGCAAAGCGAAACAACAATGAAAGATTAATGAACAAACTCAATATCAATTTTTCATTTCTTTGAAGCTCATATATTCTTTCATTGGTTTTATTTTTCTTATATATCATTGTATTCCCTCCTCACAAATGTACAGAAAATATATTTTCTTACTTAATTAAAATTTCTATCTTTGTGTCTTATTTTGTTTTTGGTCCATATGCGACTGTTTACTGACTTTAAAAACTTCTAAAAGTTTTATTTCTCTACTTTCAGATCATTGATCTTCATCTAAAGCGTGTGCAATATACTAGAATACTCAACGCACACAATGTACTGATGTGATTTTTGTGGAACGATGGCATCATGAGTTTATTTGAAAATAATTCTAATAAAAAAATTATAAAAAGAGAACGAGATAAGGATTGCTTTCTTTAACCGAAATTTTTATCTAAGTTCATACTTATGACATGTATGAATATTGTGATATTTGATTCCGATGAATATGCCTTTTGCTGTACATTTTACGTAAGGGTTATAATATACAATTTTAAAAATGCATAAATACGAAATGAAGCCCTTTACAGAGAATACCCTACTGGGTATTTCCGCAACTGTGTGAAACACGGTCTTCCTAACGTTGAGTCGAACTAGTTGGTTGGTCTGTGATGTTTAATTTTCTTGTTCTCTTGCTTTTATTCCACGTCTTTTGTTATTGAGAACGAGTTGTAAACATGAAAAAGGGACTCTCAAATGCAGCAACCACTGCGTTGAGTACTTTCTACGTAGCTTTGTATCAAACCATGATATATCGTTTCCATTTTAATATGCGTTCCGTTTCGTACAAATAACTTTTGTTCCTTTGCATGAATGATGATTCACATACGTCAACAGGGTGACGTCCTCAGAAATAGGAACAATCAAATTGAATATGAAACTGTTGTTTAACTTTCCCTTTAAAGCTTTTATGTTCATGAAATGAAAGAATGCAGTTTTATCACGCTTCATAAAAAGAACTAAGCGACTCTTGATAAACCATTAATCTTCTTTCACCGTCAGGATGCGAATATATTTATTCTCTTTGCCGAGCTTGAAGATTGATTTTTCACAATTATGTCTTAATGACTACCAAGATGGAAGTCAACTTGTTTAGTCCATTTAGGCATGACTATCAGAGATGTTTTAGACCTTTGCCGTAAGAGATAGGGACACCAAGGAGCTTAGAATTAGCCCTGGCGAGAGAGGTGCCCTGCTGAAGGAGTTACGTCAGAAGAAAAGCCCTGCAAGCCGAAGTGAATTAAGCGCCAGGTCCAACGTGAAAGGAACCTGGCCAACTCCAGGGAAAGAACATGTACTACATTTATAGGACTAAACGCCATGGTAGTTAACGAGACCGGAAATACCAATGAATTCAGGGACATACCATTAGAAAGATTTGTCGCATTTTCGTCACATTTGTATTCCACCCCAAAACATCATCCGCTATACAGACATCTTAAATATGTCGCATTTGTTCGAAAGTTTTTGTTAAACATTTTAACCTTTTTTGTTAAATAAGTTCTTTTCCTACACAATTCATATTATTTACCCGTGTAAAGAATACAATCAGAGAGGGATTATATAATGTTCCGTGAGATATCACATTATGACAATTTTGAGCACATTGATTTTTATTTTTCTTGTAATATTTATCAAAAATGTGTTTGAGAATTCTAACAATAAATTAGTCGGGTATATCATTAGGAAACCGAAAAATTATATATAAAAATATATACTTTGGGCGGTGTTAGCAGTTCGGGCGTGTCAATGATGATTGATATGGTAAGACCGCAAAGCTAGCACAGACCAAAGAAATTAGGAAATTAACTTGTGCGAGAAAGTCTGTGCCTTTTTTTAGCACCATCAGCTTCCTTTTCAGTCACTATTTTTCCCCTGGCACCAATCTTTTAGAAGCTGGAAACATATTACCTGAAGATCTGAACAACAAGAAAGCACTGTCGCGTTTTCTCTTTCTCTACACGATACCACCACCCCAAGATTTGTTGAACTTCAGTGCCAAGAAGTGTTAAAATTACTAAAAGCGAGAACATTCTAGGTAAGGTTTTTAAATTTCTTTCATTGAAACCGACAGACTTTGTTCGCTCACGAGGAATTCCATCTTACTTTTGAGAATGGACTGCGAACTCTTTTGAAGACGCAATTTCTGTACACGGCAACGGCCCTTCTCAGTACTGACGATTTAAGAAATACGAAGAACGAAAACAATAATAGCGTTTCACTGATGCCATTCTAAGATTTAAAAGAGTCGATAGAAGCATTTTGTTTAGAGCGTCTTGATTGAAATAAATTCGTAGCCATAATACCAAACCACTAAGAATAATTGTCTGTAGTGAAAATGAAAAACAATCTGATAGATGGAGTGTGTATACACATAAAAAAAATATGGTGATCATGTACAATCAAGGTTGCAAAGAAAGCATACTTGTCCTTCATGTAAATGAAGTAAACTTTGGAGTTATAAGAAAAGAGTAAATGAGTTTTAATATTATACGTTTTACACACATTTCAAAAGGTGATATTTAAATGCTTAGATTCTTTTGGCACTCATATTTTAGTCCAAATAAATGCCTGTTCACCTGCTAATTTTTTATAAAATAAATACGTGGATTTCCGGGCTCTGCTCATGAGTTGCACAAAACAGAAACAGAAAAATTCTACAATGGACAAAACAGAAAAATAAACAATTGACGTAACCGTAAAGTACAATGCTTTCATAAAACCAGGTCCAGGCAATAAGTGCTTTGCTGTCAAAAAATATCCGTTTTCCGTCGCACGATTACATAACTTTGTATTCTTGCGAAGTACCTTGGGCGAGAAAGTAAAAATGCAAAGTAGGCGCAGCTTGTATAATAATATCAAAATCAACTCCCAGAAAAAAATCACTTTAAATTCAAATATACTTTTTCAACACTAGAATTTGGGATCCCACTACACTATAACTAGCTTGACTTTAAACAATGATTTATCCAATAATTTTATTGTTTATAATATAGAGATAAACTTAATTATTGATTTTTTACTCCTATGCGCAACTGTAATTTCCAGTATAATGAATTACTCTAAGCAGATTACACAATTATTTACAATAACTTGATGAAAGAAAACATTGCAACACCTAATGTTTTAATACTTTTTTGTATACCAGCATTATAAACGACCTTTTCTGTTGCAAGAAATCGTTCATAAAGGCCCTTTTACGGCACCAATGATGACGTATTACATTTTACGGCACGAATCACACATTGAGCTAATCATAACGAGAGAATCTTGTGGTGGTAGCGGTAAACAGCCGACCACCGTTTTCTCGTACAGATGTCAAATTCCTGACACGTCACAAGGAAGTTGTTTCGCAATATTAAATTTGATTCTCTTAAAAACGTATAATGCTATTATCCAAAAAATTGCGTATGCAACTCGTTTATAAGGTTGCTTTATTGCATTCTTTAAAATTTGAAAACTCCCTCCTAACGGCGCTCGTTTTCAAAAAGATACTCATACACTAAAGCTTAATATTATAAACTAATTGCATACACTACTATTATGACCCAATACATTTAATAACAATATTCAACAGTTTCGATTACACCTAGTTCCAATTTTCTTTTAAGAAAAATAATAACTTTTCCCCTTGTTTTTCTTCATTTTCTACAGCTCTTATAAATTTCTCCACGCGCGCGACTGTTTCGTCGGGCGAAGGGGAACAGCTATTCTGGTGCGCTGCAAACGACCTTGAAGCGCCTTTACTCTATGATGCCACGCTGCCTGACGCACCTTCTCTGGTTTTATAAATTTGTAAATTTCAGCAATTGGATAACACGTAAATTTAAGAAGTAAAAATTCCCTAATGAAAATAATGTAAAAGAATCTAATTAGCTCTATGAATTCCATCCAGAGGCCACTCCGTCGATTCACAACACCTATTCACTGTTTATGAGAAGATTGTCTTTTCTATCTTCAAGAACTACAGACGAGGTGACTAGCTAATCGCACGATTTCTTCTCGTCACCTCCTGTCGTTTCCGATGTCGCTGTAATTCGATTCTCCTGTACCATGAGCTTCGGAGCTCTTCAGTTTTCGCTGAAATGTCAAACATTACGGTCACTCATTTAAAGTAGTTTTATATCCATTCGTAAATGTATACGTAATTCCATACATTTTTTGTGCAGAAGAATAATTTCATCTTTCTGAATGCAAAACGATTCGCACCGATAATCTCATTAATCATGGCGAACTCTGTATTTGCCATATATGTTAGTAATAAAATGGAGAAGTAAAATAGCTGGATTCTTCTTCATAAACAGAATACTCGGTACTTGTTCATTTAAACTGACAGAGGACACTTGGTGTTTATGCTCCTCTGAATTGGGAAGAAAAAAAGAACACCAACATTGTCTACAATGCTCTGCAACGTAGTTGAAGTAAAACAGTAAAAGATGTCACGTTCTTGTTTGTGGCGACTTAAATGCAAAAGTAGGTAATATTCCATTCATGCAACCATTGGCACCTTCGGAGAACATCGCACAAACAAAAATGGCGATGAGTTTAGATAATTTGCGACCTGTAATGTTTTTCATTCATAAATTTTCATGGAGCTCTATATGCCAAAGATCATTAACAGTATATTTAACATTAAATAATAAGTAAAAATTCAAAAGGTATGAAGAGGATTTTTACTCTGATTATTCATTGCAACTGCTACAATGATTGCAAAATGGAAGAAATTTTGAGCCAAGAATAAGACATATCATGAATTATTTAAAGTAGTACATCTCTTGGAACAACAAAATAGAAGTCTGTATAAAATAAGGTTACAAGAACATCTTTTAAACATTTCAACTACTGACAATGAATGGACATAAAATGGAAAAATATGAAACAATGCACAGAGATACCAATGAAGCAAAATAGAAGAAAATAAGTTCCGGAAAAGGAAAGTATTAAGAATATGGAATGATCATATAGCCAAGGAAGTGAAATATAGAGAAATAGCATAAAAATGTGTTTGCAATAGATTACAGGAAGATGAACAAGAATATAAACAAAAAATAAATCATGTCAAATTTTTAAAATTGCATCGGTAATCTTTAAACATAGAGCACGATATTCATGGAAGGAAAAAGTTTGCATTCAAATTTGAAACATCTGAATCAAACAGAAAAAGATGTAGCAGGAATAAATGTAATTTACGAACGGAACGGAAAACACATTACCAAAATTCTGGAACACATAAACTTCTAGCATCAGAGAGCATAAACCTTGCTACGTATAATACCACCGTTCACTCTATCTCTTTTGATGACCTACTCAGAGCTATAAACTGTATGAGAAACGGAAAAGCATCTGGACTAGATAGTATTAATGCAGAAGTTACATATGACGATCCTTTACGTGAATTCAGACATTTGCCTTTGTACAATGAATGCTGGCGAAGCTTCAAAATACCGAAGAACTGAAAACATCAGCCTCTGTTTAAAAGGGCCAGAGAAACAGAAGAATTATTAAGCTTCTGACGCAGTTTGCAAAGTCAATGCAAAAATAATAAACTCCCGTCTAAAAACGTAGCAGAAGTCTGTTTTCAAGAACAAGTTAGATTAAAAAAAGTTCGCTCACGTGGTGATGATATTTTTATTATTAAAATAATTTAAAAACGGCCTGATATCAACCTCGTCACATCTGTTGATAGAAATATATCACGAAGCATAATTAAAAATAA
Source organism: Teleogryllus occipitalis (assembly GCA_011170035.1). Lineage (NCBI taxonomy): Eukaryota > Metazoa > Arthropoda > Insecta > Orthoptera > Gryllidae > Teleogryllus > Teleogryllus occipitalis. The sequence goes on from BLKR01005511.1 coordinate 53,098, forward strand.
CAATCACCCTCAAGGAAGTTCTAAACGGATCATGAGAAAAAAATAAAAAACAAGAAAGTAATGAACTCACAAAATCGTTATGAATTGTGGCATGAAACAGGGATGTAGCTTGTCTCTACTATTATTTAATATATACGATGATGATGATCTGATTCAGAAGTGGAAACTTGATATCAGCCCTGGTATACAACTGAGTAGAAATAAATACTTTAGTGTGTTGGTTTTTCCGGGTACAGTTCTAGAAGAAATTGAAAAAAGTTACAAAGAGCAGTATACAAGGTACATAAACTAAATGTTTCGTCGCCCGGGTAAACATACCTTCTTTCACTGCTGGAAGATGAAAGAGGCATAGCGTGGTCAGGCGAAAGTGTGAATCTGAAGATCTGGATCTCGCCACGTAAAATCAGGCATATTTGAAGACCTTGCGGCATAATCTGCTACGCCACATTTCTGATGAAATTGAGATATTAGTGTTTTTTGATGTCCTATATATGTATCTAGATGTTGAGTTTTTATTTTACAGATTCGCCGCACGATGGCCGTGTAATTCATAAATTAATGTTCTTTATCCCATGTGCAGAATGCAATGCCTAAACCTTTACTCGCCTTTTTCTCACATTTTAGAAGAGCATGTTAGTGCCCCGAAGTCTTTAATTGAATGAATTTTAAACTCGGAGAACATAAACATAATCTCAGAATCTCCAAAAATAAAATTAGTCATGTCCCGCTATATCTGTTCGAAAGTAATTACCTATAATACTTCCTTAGAACAAGTTTTTCATTTCAATGATCTTGAATGTAAAATAAGTTAATAGGGACATTGAAAATAATACCAATAGATTCCAGTCAGTATGTGGGATAATATGTAAAACCCTCCATAACAAATCACGAAAAGACACAAAAATAAAACTTTACAAATCAATGGCAATCCTAGTTCCTTTGTACGACAGCGAATCGTGGAAAAGTAAAGAGTGAGAAATGGAGAGGGAAAAAAGAAAAGGAAATGAGATTCCTCAGAAAAGTTAAAGTTTGCACAAAATATGATCTCTTTTAAGAAATAAAGATATCCGAAAAGACATTAGAATTTATAACGTAACTGAACAACTAGAGAGTTAAAGGTTCGTGAGGACGACACATTCGAAGAATGAACGCCAAAAGAATTCTCTATTTGACACTGCGCCAAACTGTCAAAAGAGATGAAGAAGAAGAATTGGGTTGATATTAGTGTCCTAAGAGTGCAGTATGTTTCTTTACATTTCTAACCGGCAAATGGATGTTGAATTTTGATTGATCGTGAATATACTCAATATACTCGTATTTTTAGTCGGTCATTAGTAAAAGTGGCTCTTTCAGAGCTTGTGTAGCGTGTTAATGTTCAATTTTTAGCACTAGTGCTAAAAGTAAGACGATTTTCAAGTGTTCAGGTAAATCAGTGGTTGCAACAACGGAAAAAAAATAATTTCGACTGACTGCATAAACTACTAGTCATCTTAATGTATGTTTTTCTACTCTCATTGAATAATTCTGTCATTTGATGGCTGCAACCCGTTGCATAATGATACTCATTACGATACAGATTTCATTAAGATACAGGTTCTTGACCGATCACAGAGAAGTTTACAAACCAAGTATTGCCACTTCATTAATCATTGAGAATCGTTGTAGTAAATATTTGTTCGATTGTGTACATTAAAATTGAATTTCATATATTATATTTATCATTGTTAATTTCTTTTATTATCAGTAATTTTTACGTGGAATATTATTTAAAATGAAATGTATCGTAATTTTACTTTGATCCTATTTGACTAGCGCACTGGTTGTGGTAGAGGGAACATTTGATTGACATTAAGATCAGAACGCAAGTTTTTGTGTGTTATATGTTGCTGCCGTGTGTTTGTCCTTAAAAACCAGATAATTGTTTAGTTTGAAATGTATATTGAATCAGAGGATGAGTTGGCTCCTCCAGAAATAAGAGAAAAGTGAAAATGGTGATCTCGAAATTATTGCAGCAACTTTTGTACTCTCTCGCAGGCGGGCTGGTAAACTAATGGCTGAATCCTTGGCTGAATCCTACATGTCAACTGCGACGAAATGGTTCAATGTAAAAGTTTAACTTATAAAAGTTGTAGAAAAAGTACCGTATGAAACTCGGTGTAATTTTTATTAAAACACTCGTGTGAAGTTTATGATACTCGCTCGTATCGTAATATCACACTCGTGTATTAATACCCATCATTACATCATTTCATAATGTACTAATAAGTTATTTGTACACTTCAATCAAAATAAAATGAAAGTCAAAGCGTTAATTTAAGTAACTTACAATACATGTCTGATTCAGAAATGTATATGTAATAAAATAATAATAATAATAATAATAATAATAATAATAATAATAATAATAATAAAGTGTATTCTGTCATACAATTTGGGAGTAAAGACACTGCAAGCGTAGCAAGAAAATTGGAAAGAAAACAATGCATGTCATGCAGAATAACTCAGAAACTGAACAGGTTGTGCTAATTGAGATGAAATGTGGGGCACAAATAACAACACAAAAATTCTAACGAAATGACTGACTCTGACTACCACTATACATAAAATATCTAAAAAGGATGGACATGTTACAGACCAACAAAAAAAATCACAAACTGAGTTAAAATGGGAAGTATGACGGCAGAATTGGAAGCAGTAGTAATAGCTGCCGAAGTGTCAAGGTCGATACAGCGGGTCTCTCAGATTCCCAGGTCAATAAAAACCGCATTTGTCAGGAATTGATTTTATCGTTTCAGCTTCATCAATTCATGGAAAAGCCAAATACATACATGCACGTCTAAAACAAGAAGGCAGAGAAACATCTGAAATATCCAGCATGAAAATAGAGATCAAACGAATGTGAAATATAAAAAGGGAAGTAAGCACCGATAGTTATCAGAGCTCTGAAATTTGTTTAGCAAAATTTATGTAGGAACTTGTTCACGCACCTAGGACAAACAAAACACCGGAAACTACTGGATTAGCGTTGTTAGGAACGACTTACATTTTGCTCAATACATTATAGAGGCACCGTCGGGGCTCGAATCTGCTCCTCATTAAGCTGGTTACAACTGAAGAAGATTCTCTATACGTGTAACTGATACCTAACATTTTCATTAGCGATTTTAGGGGATGATAATAATGATGATAATGATAATATTAATAATAAATAATACTAGTAATAATAATAATAATAATAATAATAATAATAATAATAATGCATAAAGCGTTACGAATATCAAAGAATTCCAATAATAAATACATCCTAAATCCTCTGAATAATAATTGATAATATAATGGGTTGAATTACGAGACTTTGAATCATATCTTGTTGAAATATGTGATGTCTATGGAATCGCTTTATGGATCGATACCGCGTTCCCAAAGAGTATATCTCAGAGATGGCACTCAATGTTAAGCAGAGAAGCCTTATTTGCCCAACTTCCGGTGCCGCCATGTGCAGCCAATTGATTTCTATTGGGCAAATGAACAGCCAATAGCGTAGAAGTAACCGAAAAATTTGAAAAAAATAGGTACCCGGGAATTTTAAAATTTTCTCCATATTCACTCCATATATTTCTCCAAAATCACTCCCTGTATTTTCAACCTTAACTTATCAAAAAATAACAAAAATAATTGTAAGGATTTTATGGAAGAAAAATCAAATTACAGCAGTAAAATCTAGTATTTATTGAACATATTGACAATACACAATTTTATAATTTCAATAGCATTAACAATTTTGTTATACATAAGGCAATAAACACAGTACAGGAGTTCAAATGCAACTTCACTTGCTTAGAGACATGCCAAATTAATGTGAATACTATGGAATACTACTTTATTAGAGAGCACTATAAATGAACAGTGCTTAAAAGTAACAAATGAAAACATCGCATCTTTGCTTAAGTAAAACAAATCATTACGATACAATTGGTGAAAGTGCCATTTTATTTTGCAAGAACGAAAGGTGGTGACATAAGGCCAATAGGACGTGTCACCACCTACGAGCAAAATAAAATCACTTTCACCGTGAATCTTTTATCAGTATTACTGCCTTTTATTTTATTTTAATTCAAAAATATAAATCACCTAATTATGTACTGTTACATAAAGGTCAGTAATAGTTGATTAGGTCAGATGACAGTATTACGTTTGTTTCTTGCTTTAACATTTGTATCTGAACATTTGAGCATTGTGCCATTTTTAGCACCAGTGCTAAAAATTGAACTTATAGCATGCTGTCCAAACCTAAAACGTAACTGCACTTATTAGTGGCTTTAGATATAATAAAAATAACAAATATTGATACATAAATGTTATCTACTTTTCCTTACAAGGTTTAACAATCTATCTTTCCAGCTCCAGTTTCAATTTTATCGAGATGCATTGTAATGTCACATGCATTATAACACCACATTCTTTTAACCAATGAGTGGAATTGTCCAGCTTTAATCCAAACTGTTCATTATAACAGAATACTGCATTTAAAACTAGAGCTCAGGTGTTTACGACGTACAGATGTTGAAAATAAGGGTGCATTTACAATTTAACATTTATGAGAACATAACCAAAAATATGACTTGGAAAACTATATTTTTTACAAAACTCCATCAGAGTTCCAAGTAAATGTTTCTTTGGTTGTAATCTATTAAGTGAGACCTTTTTGGACCTTCTATTACATTTTTGTGGTTTAGCTCATCTTGGTACCACCACTACTTAGTACAGGTTTCCAGAAATGTGCAGGATCTTATGTTCAATTTAAAATGAAATTTATTATTTGATATTCACAATTTTATCGCATCCAATGACAGAGTACACTCTGATCTTAATGCTCTGTCAGATCAGAAGAGGTGTCTGCAAACACTTTGTAGAGAATTAAGAATGTCATTTGCTGCACATACTAATTCTTTAAAATTTTCTCTCTGAGCTGTGACTTTTCAAAGAAAATAATTTTAAAACAAAATTATCTCTTCATATTATCTTATATTATTGGGGTATACTTAAAATTAAAATTATAGATCAACATTATTTTCACTCTAATGAATCATTTACATGCCTTTTAACTGCAAAAATTCAGATCAGAATCAGAAATATCAGCAATAATCTTTCACATTTTTTCATGTCAGTCTGCCTGCAATACCAATCTAGTAAATATTCTCTAATAATAAATAAGGGCATGAAAAAGGCTCACAAATGTATCTGCCACACTCGATGTACCAGCATTCTGAAAGACAGAAGAACCTGTAACAATCAATAATAAATTATTACCAATATGCTATGGTTTCAGTAGCATACTTCTATTTGCCTTTCACACATATTAAAAAAAACTCACCATTTTCAGTACGAACTGCTGCCTGTGCACAAGGACCTGAAAGTTTTAAAAAAAGGTGGTAAGACTCTTTTTAAACAATCTACTGTTGTGTAATCAAAATTAATATGCCCCAAACAAAATTGTATGCTCATTTGCAATCTTGAAAAAATCTGTCCTGTTTGAAGCTCTATTGCCAAGAGGGACAGATGAACTACAAATGTAAACAATAAAAAATGAGTTAAACTGTGCTACGCTTTGGACAGATGAATTCTATTTTCAAAAAATCTTACCAGTTACAGCCATTGAAGTTGGTGACAATCTCGATGGGCTCAAACAAGGGATCTGAAAATAAACAGAAACATAAAATAGAAGTTCCACAACTTTCAACTAAATTATTTGAATGCCCTTTCAAGACAAACTTACCATGAATACTGTCAGCAAATGTATTGGGCACATTTCCTGCAGCATACCATAGTTTCTCATCCACAAATGATCAATTATTATCCCAAGTTTTCAGTAGCATTATTGTTCACAGTTACATGCAGTTGCAGAAAATGCTCTTTGCATATTGACTCACTAATGGTTAAATGTGCATTTAGCGAGAGATGGTTCCCAATATCTTTTAGCCATTCTGCCTCTAAAACAAATTATTTATTTTACAGACGTAATTAAAAAAAAATTAACAGCAGCATTAATCTACAAATTACATGCATAAAAACGTAAGATACGAAAAATTAAACTCACTTTTTCACATCTCTTGGAAACCCAAATCACCACGTTTTAATGGCTAATTTTCTTTTAAATTTGTGCAATTAGACACCCAGCATCTTCTTGTAGTCATAACACACACTTCAGGCAATGCGATTAAGCTATAAAATCACTAGATTTCTTTCCTAAACTCAAAGTAACTGGTGGCTAGAGATCGTTAACGGTCCCACAATAAGCACGCATAGACCACACATCCTACGCTGGAGACAGAAATTCAACCGAAATCCAACCGGCTGAGATAGCGCAAACTATGAAAATGAGTAGTTCACAGATTTACCGTCAGAGCGCGTTCGTGAAAATACATGTGCATATGGCGTCGCGCGTCGAAATTCAAATAAGGACGACATTGGGCCTATCTAGTGACGTACGACTGCCGCGATCCAATCTGACAGTCCCAACAAAATGAATACCGTAGTTCAGTTTTGATCGGTGAGTCGCATCGTAATTTCCCACCACCGTCCTGCCCAGAAACAAAACATTTCTTTTCGTTCCCGGTAGCCGGAGGAGGGGTTGCGGTTTTCGTTCCGGTTCGCCGCGCGACTGACGCGCGCGCCTCGGCGCGGCGCGCGCGCGCACCCGCCGCCGCGCGCTAGTGTGCGCGGCGGCCGCGCGGCGCGCTGGGGTCGCGCGGAGCGCCCGCGGCGCGGCGGCAGCGGCGTCAAGCGGCCGAAATTCAAATCGGCGCGGCGCGGCGCGCGCGCGCGACGGTGGCGGCGCTGGCGGGCAGGGGCGGCGGGAGGGCTGGCAGGCAGGAAGGGGCGGCGCGGGCCCTGGCGCAGCGTTCAGTCGGTCGCCAGCTCGGCCATGCGACGGAGGCAGGGCGGGAGCAGTTGCCTCGCACGCTCTGCCCTGTAACGCTGCGCGCGGCGGGCTGGTTGGTACACGACGCACGGACGGACTGTCGCACCCTCGTGCGAGCTGATCGAGTCGAGCCGACGAACGACAACGCCTCGCGGACTGTGGACGGTGTTTGACAGGCGGGCCTCCGCCGCCGGCACCGCCTCTCTCAGCGTGCACCCCAGGCCGGGTGATTCCCTCGGCTGCCGGGCCACCGGCACCGCTCGTGCACACCGGGACCAGCGTTTTTGCGAGCCCCTCGCGCCTCGTCCATTGCGTAGTGCCGTAGATTAGGACCACGGGCGTATTTTTTTTTCTCCGGCGAACATTTTTGCGTCGAATTTCGTACATTTTTTTGTTTTTAAAAATTAACGTGTAACTCGATTAGGTACTTTTAAAAATTCAGAACACATGTGACTCAATTGGACTGTGGAAAATTAGTGTGAGGGTGTGAATACTGTAAATCATAAATTCGTGTGCGTGCTTGCCAACTCAGTGGAAACAGTGCGAATACTGAAATCGCGGTGACGCGATTCGGAGGGAACCTGTGGTGATGACGACGAAGCTCTCACCGCTGGGGGTGTAGTTTGCAGTGAACCGAAGCTCAAGACGTGACTGGAAGGAGAGGGAAGGAGTGTGTCGGAGGATCAAAGCCAGGTCTTCACCACCCCAGTGCCATCATGAAGCCATCCACGAGCCTGTTCCTGCTGCTGTTCGCCTGCAGCATGCCGGCGCTTCTGCAAGGTAGGGTTGCGTGAAGCGGCGTGGAGCGCCGGCCGGTCGGTGGGGCGCGGGGGCTGTGCGTCGCGACGCCGCTCGCGGTGGCTGTGCGCCGCGGCGCCGACGGTCACGTGTGACGCTGTGCGGTGCGGTGCGGCGGGCCGCGCCGGCGCTCGGGACGTGCCCTAACGCCGCTGTTCGCGCTGCGACTGTGTGAGATGGCCCGGGGCGTGATCCACTGAGAGCCGGAGGTGTTTGTACAGAGAGGATGTGGGTTTGTGTGGGACTGATCGACTTGCCGGAGCGCTGGGTTCGAGGTGTTGTGATTCAGTTCTAGATTTGTACATGTGAGTTTGGGGCTGGGTGGGAGCGGATTAAACGATACTATGTTAGAAGTGAACTGTTTGGTTAAGCTGTAAATTCGGTCACAGGTACTTTGAGGATGATATGATCAGCCTCCTTCGAAAATAAAATAACGACTAGTGAATAATGAAAGAACATTGCTCATACATTGAGGAAAATAAATATTCTCTTGGACAATAACAACGAATATTAGTCAGAAATAAGATTAATTGAAAATGTTTCTTAGTGATGCTTAATTATGAAATACGCACTACTCTCTTTTTATTTAAATTCTAGTACAAAAATTATAAAACTAGATGAAAAAATTATCTATTAAATTTGCGTCATTCCCATGTTTCTGTAGCTGTAAATGGTAGATTATTGTCTTTATTTTTTCTCAGGCTTTCGTTTTTGTATTAGAGACATGTTTGTTAATGAGACAATGGCTTCAATTGAAATATATATTGCTTGTATAATCACTGGAAAACGGTAAATCCAGTTCAAGTTATTTAGAATGGTAGGGTTAGTGTAGCGTAAAATAATTTTCGAACTATTCATGCATTTTTTTAAAATAATGTAAGTAAATTGCAGTATGTGTGTATGTGTTGCTACTTGTGCGTTGTCAGAGTCATTGTCACACATTCATTTATACTGTGTAATACTGTTTTGATTGTTTCGTTCTTTTTTTTTTTTTTTTTTTTTGGTCGCGTACGTAATTCGAATATTGTATACATGTTGCACCGGCAGTTGACGTAAACAACATTAATGACGAAATTATTGAGATACTTTGTTAATTTCCTCTTTTGAAAACGACACCTTTAAGATTTAATACTTAGTTCGCTATTCTAACAATGTTTTAAAGGATGAACATTTTGTGACATTGTATTTTCTTGCGGATTATCATCGTATTCGAAATAGATATATTCTGAGTTTTCTCATTAAAATTGCAGCGACTGATAAGTTGCAACACGTTTGTACAAATATACGAATGTCATGTTGGTAAGACATGATAAGACATAAAGACACTTAATATATGGATTGTTATTGCCTTCGAAATTTAGTGCTTATATGAGGATATATTTGTTACACAGTGCAGCAATACGGCAAATGTTTATATGCCTGAGTATTTGAAGAAATATCGTTTGCAATCTACGGAAAAATGAGAGAGTAAAGTAAAAAAAGTATTTAATTTCTTGTGTTCTCGCTAGTTCTTTTCGATACAACGCAGTTGCAATTAATATTTTACTCAAATCTATAGACGCGCACTCTTAGTAAAGTCAATGCATCAAAGCTCAAACACATGTAATGCATAACTCTCGCATTTCAGTTTCGTCATTCGTGTGTACATTGAAGATGACGCCTGACGTAAAGTACACCCGAGTGGCGTTTGACAGTTTCGCGGTGTGTGTCGGTGGCTGCTCGCCTCTGCGAAATCGACCGCGCACACAGTTGAGCCTCGAGCCACACGTCATCGCAACAGCCCTAACCACTAGCCTGCTTACATTGCCGTCGTTGTCTGTGCTATGCCCTCGTCTGCGGGCATTGCTGCCAAATATGTTCCTCTCGCTTCCCCCATTACGAACACCGAAATTCGCTGGACTTTGCTCTTGGGTCTCCAATGTTCCCTACTTGGCTCGTTCTATCGTCCTCACTTGCCACCTTCCCTCTATCTGCACACTTTGCTATCTCTACTATCCCCTCTACACTCTGTAACCCTGCTCTAATCATCGATAACCTGCCTCCTCACCACAATCTCACATCACCACCCCGCCTTATCGCCGACCCGCTCTATCACCACCTCGCGTTATTTTCAGCTGCCTCATTTCCAACCTGCTTCACCAGCCCCATTACTACCTAATCCTCCCGCGACCATCTTGCCTCCCACATCACTTTTATTGCCACGTTTTCCACCCTGGCACATTTAACAATTCATTTGTGCCAAACCTATGAATTTTTAATACTATCTCTCGTTAACAAACATTTATTCTATAAATTCAGAGAGTTCTCTAGTACATTTTAACTGGCGGTGTGAAAATATATCTTGTGTATTTGTTTTGATAGCCTAATAATTTCGCATATTTTGGTCTAAAGGACACAGTTGCAATGTGAGAAGTTAAGTTAACATTTGTTAATTGTACATTTAAAAAAGTCGTTGAAGAAAGGGATTGCCTATCGTTGGGATTGTCTCTCTGTCGTCGTCGTATGTCATCAGCACAATTCCCAAAATGTTTTTCGTAAATGCTTTGTATCTGTGACATATGTTACATCATAGTCATTTTTATATTTCCGTTTGCATTTTATTTCTTCTTTCGTTGCATGAGATCAAAAAATCAATAGAATTCAATTTATTGGGAGTTACGTATTTATTTATTTTACAACGATTACTTTACCACTCGATACAACACGAATATTTCATTTGCTATCTCTCGATTTACCGGGATGTCCCTAGAACCTACCCCCATCACGCAAAACGTCAACATTGAGTGTTATAACACACATTATCCCAAATAATTCGAATCTTTGGTCCTAACTGTACGAACATCGCATAATACCGTGTACACAACCTCACCACCAAAAGTCACATAAAACTGTGATTAAACATTCAACAATCAAAATTCAAAATCGAGCCCAACGACTCAATATTAAATTAATCAAATCTCACGCTCCACTGACCTAAATCTCAATGAACAATTAAACCCATCCTCAACATTCAGCAACACCAGTAGCATCCCGAGACTCCACTGCGATATCAACCAGACTACAAATGGAATGGCCCACACCGCTTCCAGAACTAACCTTGTATCCCATCTACATTTCCTTCTTTGCGTTCTCATATACTCATCCCTTCATAGAATTTATTATTCTAATGACACTAATTCTAGCCTTAATTGTTTATACAATTGCGCACCATTTCATACAGCCCCCGGGGTACTAGATATTGGGGCCCCGCTTAACCGGGGCTTCATAAACGTCTAAAAAATAAGAATATGCAGAAAATGTAAATTTCCTTTCTTAATTCGTCTCCTATATTGTTATTATTTTTATTGTTTCTTCCTTTCATTATTTTTCTTCCCTTTATTTATTATTTCCTCTATCCTTTTTTCTTCCTTTCTACCCGCCATTTTCTTCATTTTTACTATGCCACCTTCTTTAACTTATCCATTTCCTCCTCTCTCTTTTCTTTATTATTATTTACCTCCTCCGTCTCCTTATCCTCCTTATTTTCTCCTTTTGTCATATGCGCATCCCAGCTAATATTAATTCCTCACAACCATAGCAGAGATAGCTGCAACCCGAAAGTGTCTTACACTTTAACGTCAAGTAGATCCCATAATAAAACAATTGAGAGATGATAGCGATTCTCGTGGCTGAACTAATAGTATTAACCGATACCCAGAACAAACGTGCACTCCCCTCTCGACCTCAACAGGAGACAGCACTTGAAATGCGCGTACCACTCAAGGCCGACTCGGCGTGTCGACACTTCGAATCGAAACGCAAGGGCGGAGCGTGGCGGGGCGGGGCGGAGTTTGGCGGGGCGAGGCGGAGCGGCAGTCGCCGTCGCGTTTTTTCCACGCTCCAATCGACCGATCTCGACCACATTCGTAGAAATTTACCGCCCGTGTGCGCGCCCGCGACGTTCCACTGTGGTCGGACACGCAGCTATCGGTGGTAGGCAATCGCCTCTGATCGAAATCTTCCCCCGAACGAGTGGCGGACGCGACGCGATTTGGCGTGGGCGGCAGGGAGTGGGACGAAATCCTATCTTAGCACAACTTGCCTGTTTGGGGTGGCACAGAGTTTAAGGAGCGTTCAAGTAGGTGGATTAGAAGGCTGGGGTTTGGATCTTCGTGTAAGAGGGGTTTTAACCACGAGTTTGTCGTTTAATTGACTTATATGACGAATCACTCACAAAACGTCATTCCAAATACTTCACCTATTAGAAGTGGCCAAACCAGTATATTTCTCGGAGGAGGTGGGGGCTAGTGTTTAGCCCACCTGATAGTGTTTAGCCCACCTGATAGTGTTTAGCCCACTTGATAGTGTTTAGTCCATTTACTGTTTTCTTATAAAGAATTTTTCGTTGATGCTGAAAATAAAATGTATTTTTATTTGTTTACTATATTTAAAACGCTATCAATTGACTATGTAAAGGCTTTCGTTATTATAAAATATTGATAATAGCTGTAATTTTAAATGGCTTGCGTTTAATTTTAAATGCGTATAAATGGCTTTCAGGTGTGCCGAAATCTCACAAGCCTCCCCCCCCTTGGGTGCGCCACTGTCTATAATGATTTTTCAAGCATCATGATAAGCTAACCATCCTCCATGTAGTGAAAGGCATAAAAATATTAGCCCTCTCCCTTGCGTAAGCTTCAAAGTTAGTGCGACACTCATTGCATCATCATAGCCGACATTTTGCTGTCTAAGTGCTGTGAAACTGTGGATTGCGTAGCCATCATCGTCGCATGGAAGTTAGGAATCGATAACCTCGATATCGAAAACGTCGATTCTTAACTTCCAAGGTGCGTATGCGATGATGAATATGTGTGGTGTTTTCCGTTAGTAAATGGAACATTCATTTACAGACATTTTGCACTTCGCCATACCACACCACAGGTTAGACTGTCGACAGGTTGCCACCTCTTTCGTTGTCTGTACATGAATTGAGAGACAATTTCATATGTATTTTAATCGCAGAGAAAGTCGGCACGTTTCTTAGAAATTTGTAAAACATTTATGTGTAAAAAAAATATAGTTTGGCGGGCAAACATTGAACTTGAGCCGTTCTTTAAGAATTAGAATATGTAAATGCAAATTCCTGTGCGCCAGAGTTTCCAAGGGAAAAGGGAGTTTGAGGCCAGACGAGGTGCGGTCGCTGGCCGGCGAAGCCCCCGACGCTGTGACCTTCAGAGATGCAACGCACCCGAGCCTGGCGTCCGACCTTCGCAAGAGCGTTGCTCAAAGACGACCTGCGAAGAGCCAAAACTTCCAAGAAACATTCCTGGCAATTCTGCTTTAAATGAGCTGCTGAGAGGTAGAGTGGAGTCACTAAAATCCCGATTTTGACTTATTTTGTATTTGGATAGTACTGGGTAACTTACATACTCAGGCTCATTACATTTTGCCTAACTTTCACAGTGGCCGCTTTACAGAAGCACTGGGCGGAGAGCCGAAACAGAATGAAATGACGCAACAGACGGCAAATGTCCCGTAAAATTAAGGGTAAATGACTTATACTACTCTACGTCTTAGGAGATTACATAGCTAGCAACATTTTCCAGATATTTGTTTGTTGGATAAACTACAGGCAAATTATATTGGAGGTGTTATCAAATAATAATTATTTCATTTAAGAAACAGTCTTTACGGAAACAAACTATTTCATTGTAGAAGTGAATTACCCAAATTCAGTTTTGAAAGTAATGTAAAATAATTTAATTCGTTTTTATTCCTTAGAATATTTGTATTTGAATGAAATTATTAATTCATAAAAGTTTTTGCGCATTGTGTAAAACAAGATCGTTAACTCTAGGGTCTCTTTGCGCTAAATGCAGTCATCAATCCCGGAATTGCGTAGATATTTTTGTTCCACGAGCTGTTCAACATAATACTTTGATATCAAATCCACTAATGATCTCGGTAAAAATGTAAATTAAATACGATCCCACCGCGATACTCTTGTGGGCACCATTTATTCCATTTTTGAGTAATCATAGACCCTGAAAAAAGTCTACGTTGCCGACTAATCAGGTTTCTCAAATTAACGATTTATTCGTAATTTACCCAGACAAAATGTACATTAATTTCATTGGCAAGTGGTTTTCAGGAAATAAGCTAGATATTTGTACGTACCCAAATTTATCATTGTCACCCACGTATTTGTGTGTTCGCGACAAATTGCAATACCTATTTTGGGATCTGTTATAATGGATGTTATCTGTTAACGTCAGTTTCCCACTGGATGTCTAATGCAACAAATTTCGAAGGCCGTAGTTTATACTGAGTTGTAAAACGTTTAATGAATTAACTTTATAAACAACTAATAAACAACTAAGTAACTTTTTAAACAAGCTATTCCTGAAGTTATTCGCTACATTATTAGAAAATCTTTGAAAATATATCTTACCACGTTTTCTAACGTTACTGCCGCTGTACAAAAATTTGAATACCACTAGCGACTTTCAACGTCCCCATCGATTTTAAAATTTTCCAAAGACGCAGTTTGTGTAAAGAATGTTAGTGTTGTTAGCGGCATTGTAAACGGGCAGTACGAACATGTATACATGTCTGGCATTCATGAGGTACATAGTGATTATATAACGCAAAAAATTCGCCGTTTTCTGGCGCACGATTACATAATTTCCTCTTCTTACGAAGTATCTTCGGGGCGGGAAACTTAAGGGCGAGAAAGTAAAGACTTGTTTCTGGCAACCACTTACAATGTATTATTAATTTTAGATTTTTTATTGGTTATTTAAGGTTGCATCAACATCTAGATCATTTGCGACCACTATTGGTGTTAACGGTATGGTAACTATGAAGATGAAACGATATGAGGATGATAAGGGGTGAAAGGACGAACCAAATACTACCATGCCCGAGGCGGGACTCAAACCCGCGACCCTTCGGTCCGAGATCACTACGACACTACTGCCTTAGCGATCTCGGCCACCGGGCCGACTATTTTTAAATTTTATTATACTTTTAAGCGAAAATAGAATGCTAATTACATTTAATGTTTCATATCAATTTTGCAAAACCATTAATAACATTGAGCAGCAGTTCGTATGCTGTAGATTGATGATTGTCTTACAAGATTCAGCCAGTACAATGTTTGATACAGCCAGCATGTGCTTTGGGGAGGAATAAAATTACATGGATGAATACAGCAAGCTCATTACTAATGATTTGAATCCTTAAATGATGTTTATATTTGAAATATTAATTTCGCACAGCGCCATCACGTCTTTAAACGAAAACTCTGTTCTGAGGGAGACAGCGGGCGGCTTCGAAGAGAGAGGCAACTGAAGTTCGTTTCGCATTGTGTGGGGTGTTTTCCCACGGACTTCGTGCTTCCTGTCGGTGCTTCGCGGTCACCGACGCCATCATGGCGGCTGCCGACGGTGGCATCGCATGAGGCCGCCTTCTTAGGTAGATGAGTCGCAGTCTATTATTGGCCAGTATGGAGGAGCGGTCAGAAAAATCGGATAGAAAAAGCTATAATTCTTTTGAGATACATATATATATATATATATATATATATATATATATATATATATATATATATATATATATATATATATATGTATATACACTATTGGTGAGAGAAATAGTCCTACTAAATGTATTTTTTCTTATCACACTCTATAAACTACTAACGTTAAACATGATGCAAAGGTTAGAGGTTCTGTAATACGGTGGGTCTGTTGTCCGTGACACATACTAACATGGCGGCTTGTTACGAACGTACTAGTCATGCAATTCTTTTTCATGTTTACTGCTTAGTCTTAAACTATGCAGACCGCTACTATCCATCTACTCTACGGATATGAATCTATCGTATTTCGACGGATTGCGTTCCGAAAATCAAGGGAAAGCAAAATAACTGTAACGTTTATGATGAACACAGGCTCTTGTGTGTCTTGTCTTAAATATTGCAGAATCATGGCACGTAAATGAAATAACGATTACAATTGAAACCTAAATTTTGATTTGCAACACATTTGCAAATGTTGATTTTGTTAAAAAAATGAACAAAAATGTTTATTTCAATGTTTTAACTAGAGATATCGAAAATTATCTGATTAATTTCAAAATTCTCTCCTACTTAAAATATATTAAAGTCCATAACGCCTCTGGATTGGCTGCATTGCGGGAACATTTCTCATTATTATAATTTCTCATGGTTATCATTGTCTCTTCTTCTTTTTGTTTTAGGGGTGCGTCAAATGCAACTAATTGACACTCTCTGGTAGATAAACAAGACGATACTCTGGGATAAATTGCGTGTGTTGGAAGTTCACAACCACCCATCTGTATAAGATCGAATTTACATCTTAAGTGATAACAGAGTTGCTACATTCGGAGAAAATCTCCAGTCTTTCAAATATTCAAGAAAGATTAATGAACACGAGTGCGTCCACTACCATTGGATTCATTAAACAGCAACACTAGTTCAATAGCGCCGATATCTGGTTCTAAAAACGACGGAAGTACGTCTCAATGAGTCGATTGTAGCTCTTCTCCCGTTCCTCTTAAAACTTTCGCCCCTTTCGATCTTATTCGATTCCCCCCACCCAGCACGGCTCCTCTCTGATCTTTTAGATTCTCCCCGCTCCTCCCCAATTCCCTGAGCTGCTTTTCGCTCCTCTCCATTCTACTTCCATTCTCTCTCCATTCAGTATCGCTTCTCTCTCCATTCAGTATCCGTGCACTGTTCGTGCCTTGTCCAGGCCCTCTCTGTCACTCTATCACTCGCCATTCCTTTTCTTCCTTCCTTTCCTTCTCAGACACTCTCCTGGTCCCTCTCTTCCTCTCTCTTCCTCTCTCTTCCTCTCTCTTCCTCTCTCTTCCTCTCTCTTCCTCTCTCTTCCTCTCTCTTCCTCTCTCTTCCTCTCTCTTCCTCTCTCTTCCTCTCTCTTCCTCTCTCTTCCTCTCTCTTCCTCTCTCTTCCTCTCTCTTCCTCTCTCTTCTCTCTTCTTCTCTCTTCCTCTCTCTCCCTCTCTCTTCCTCCATCTCCCTCTCTCTTCCTCCATCTCCCTCTCTCTCTCCCTCTCCCTCTCTTTCCCGCACTTCATACGACTAACTCGGCGTCAGTTACGGACCAAAAGAACTGCTCACCATCGAATGAAGAGCATGATTCGCAGATGACAGTGCGGCGTTGAAAGTAGATGAGCCCTGAATGTTTTTTCCATCCCAAGCGCGCCGTTCCTAAAAATAATTCTTGGTAGTTCCGGTCCCCCTCCTTCCCGCAAGGTACGTCCTGGGCGTGCACACCTTGCCATGCGACCAGCACGCCGCCCGACGCCACACGCGGCGCGGAGATCCAATCGGAGCATGCGAGGGCGTTCCTTCGCCTTTGCCGTAACGGCCAGCACGAGCTGCTAAGCTGCTTTTTATAAACTTAGGACAACGTGCCTGCTGGCGCTTTTAAAACCATTTGCACCCACTTGGAGTTATTAAAAAATGTGTACCCGACGCGCGAATGGAACTTGTGCGGTTTGTTAATCATTTGACACGCGAGAATTCGACTTCATTAAGTAAGTTATCTAGTTTTACTATTTTGTAGTGTGTTTATCGCAATTACATTATTCTAGACTTTTGTTCTAAACTTTGCGCGTGTCAACAATTCCGGAACAGTAAGTTGTATAATGCGTGCTTTCTCGTGAATTGCGATAAGTAGGAATGACATTCACAAAAAGGACATTTGGATTAATTTATATAGAGTCCTAGACAAAAGATGTGTTAATCATTAGTACTTTTGTGGAGCTAACAGTAATATCTACTTGTCAAATTACATGAAACATCGTTTTCTCAATTCCTTTCTGCTAGGGAAATGTCAACGATAAATTTATGACATTACGTAAATATTTCTTGTTTAAAAAATACACAACTCCGTACGTATTATCTTCTTAAATGTGATTTTGATGTAAAATCCTCGAGTTTTTAAGTCAGTAATCTTCTGCATTCTTCCATACCTAAAACCTTCAATTGAACTCCATCTGCCTGCAATGAGATTTTGAAAAGAGGACAGGACCGTGAGGAGTAGCTGAGAGGATCAACTGATGTCACTGCAGTGCCTCTGACCGGAAGGTCCTAGGTTTGACTTCCGATGGTAACAGGAATTTTTGACACCAACTTATCAGCTAGGTAGAATTTGGCCACTCTCTGGAGAAGAATTCTAACTACCGGCTGCTCTGATGGTTAGTTTTCCGTGGTTTCTTCGATCAACATTAGGAATGCCGGAGCAATACCCTAACAAACGGGCCACAGACCGTGTGCGGAACTTCCCTGTCCTATCCTCACCCCATTTTTACACACATCTTGCATGCACACCACCACGCATGCTAGAAGACAATCAGGAGCATAAAACTTGTCGCCATTGGGGCGGCGGGGCTCGGTTGATGGGAGGTTCCTAGTTAGGAAAAATCCCGCTAGTCGACAGGCAGGTCAGTGCCGGATCTCACCATCCAGTGAGGGAAGATCACTGCCACCTCTCGAGGAAAAATAGCAACATGCACTGTACTTAGGGAGTACCTTAGCTGTTGTCACGCCGGAATCACTAACCAATCAAGCAAGCAAGCAAGCTCACGAACTTTGTATTACACTACTGCTCATGCCAGGATGTCTAAGCAGAGCTTGTCCCGGCTGGCGCGGTGCCCTTCTGGTGGAAAAAAAAAACCTGGTTGGGGAAATCCCCGGTAGCCGACAGCAGGTCGGCGCCGGATCTCGGCGTCCAGCGGGGAAAGATCACCCCCACCCCCACCACCACCTCCTCCTCCTCCCCCTCCTCTCCCTTCCCCGTGATTAATATGCACTAAACTTACGGGACTAATGACCTTAGCAGTTGACGTGCCCAGAATAACTAACTAAAACATTCAATTGGATTCCAACTGTCGGAAATGAGATTTTGAAAACAGAAGGGCAGGTGAGGGCTGGGTTTTGACATTCGAGGCGGTTGAGGCGAGCACGGGCGGGTGGCACCGCTCGCGCCCAGTGCCAGTGCCAAACTTGCCGCAGGAGCGCTGACATGCCCCCGGCGGCAACAAAGGCGCCCGCCCACATCACACGGACTTTTTCAGCGGCGCGGAATTCATTATAGGGCCGATGGACGTGCCCCGCTTCACCCTACCGGGCTCCGCTCTGCCTCATCCAGGCCCCTTCTGTTCCGCGTTGTCCCGATTCTCCATACTCCTCCATTCTTTTCCGCTTCCCCCTACCGTGCTCCGCTCCGCTTCGCCTTCCCCCCGCTGTTTGATTTATTTTTTCGTCTTTCCCGGCGTGTCAACTGCTCTGGTTATTACTCCCGTTAGTGTAGTGCATGTTTTTTTCTCGGGAGATGATCTTGCCCCGCTGAATGGCGAGATCCGGCGCCGACCTACCGTCGGCTAATGGGGTTTCCCCCTAACCACGACTCTCCCACTAGCGGGGCACCGCCCCAGCTGGGACAAGCTCTAAGCTCCCGACTGGTCTCCCGGGATATGTGGTAGTGTAGGGCATGTTGGTGTAAGTGTGTGTGTAAGGGGAGAGGATAGGACAAGGAATGGGAAGGACAGGTCGCACGCGGTCCGTGGCCCGTTTGGTAGGGTACTGCTGCGGCATTCGCCTGGTGCTGATCGGAGAAACCACGGAAAACTACCGATCAGAGCAGCCGGCCGCTAGAATTCTCGTCCAGACAGTGACTGAATTCGACCTAGCTGAAAAGCTAGTGTCGAAAATCCTTCCGCCGTCAGGACTCGAACCTAGGACCTCCCGGTCAGAGGCGCTGCAGTGACATCAGTTGAAGCACTGAGCTACCGCTCCCGGTCCCCCGCTGTTCAGTGCGTTGTCCCGATTCTCTCTGCTTCTTTATTCTCCTCTGCTTTTTCCTACCACGCATCGCTTCGCGTCGTACCGCCCTGCCTCGCCTTCCTCCTATTCCGCGTTGTTCCAATTCTCCCTGCTGCTTCTCTCGTCCCCGCTTTGCCCTGTTGGACAGCACAAAATTCCACTGCGCCCCGCTCCACCAATTCCATTTCGTAAGGTGACACCCCATTCCGCTCGTCTCTACTCCGCCCCATTTTGCTTCCGATCCCACCCCGATTCGCTCCGCCCAATTCTATTTACTCTTGCAGCACCTATCCCGCTCCGGGCAGTTTTACTTCATACGGCACTAACTCGTCCGGCTTTGACTGTTTCAACTTTGCAAGGCACCAACCCGTCCTGGACTGCCCAATTTGACTTCGTTCTGTCGTACCCGCTCCAACCTCACGCATCACGCCCAATTTCACTTCGTATGGTACCACCAAGACCCGCCTAATGCCACTTCGCCTCGCTACACTTCGCCGCGCAACGCGCACATTTGCACTACGTCCAACACTCCTCGATTCGTCCAGTCTCATTCCGTCCCGCCCCATCTTGTTCTCTCTCAAGTCCCAGCCCGGCCCCGCCTTCCACTGCTTCTCGCACTATCCCAGCATGCTCCGTCCCGTATCGCCCTGCCCCGTCCTGACACATCACGCTGCGTTCCACGCCATTTTACCAAGTTCTCTCCCTTCCCCCTCCCTACCTCATTTGTCTCCTTTACCCTCCTTTCTTCTAAGTTCTTTTCATCTTGCTGAAACACGCTCTCCTAGCGTCGCGTCGCAATTAGTTTTCTGCTTTTCTACATTTCCCGTTTCTCGGTGGTCACTTCCCCCCCTCTCCTCCACCGCTATTTTACTTGCTTAACTTCACCTTCCACCCCCTTCATGCCACATCCACATGTAAGTGAATTTTTATAGAATCCCGTTCGTTAGTACTCGGTATCACAGATAGATGGTTCTTCCGTTGGTAACAGGACAAATAGCTGATATTATTCTTTTATCATGTAGTAAATCATTTCCAAAATATTGCTTACTCGTATAGCTGATGATAGAAACAAATGTGTCGTTTGGAAAGATAATGTAAAGGTTTATATGATAGTTTTACATGACGTAGCTAAATAAAGTGAAATATACAGTTTCAAAATAATTGTTTCAGTGCCATTATTCGTAATTCAGATGTTCTCGGGTTAATGGTCTTCTGTTTTTATACTTACGTGCAAGTAGTAATACAGTATTTTAGTGAAATTATATGCATGTGGTTGTAAAATGCAATCGTTGTTAATGCAACATTTTTAACATAAATTGCTATATTCTCTTGTATTAGATAAAGGCGTTGCATGTTACCTCCCAGAAAAAGAAAAGGAAAAGAATGCTACAAACTTGTGAAACAATTCTTACTATACTCAACTCGTAGACTGAAAACGGTTTTTGCGGTTAAAATACGTCTTTTTCCCGTGCGTTAGGAACATTATTACAGAGTATGTGTAAAAACCCATGGTTTTGAGTGTAAGCGCAAATGTGAATGAATTTTCCGTTAGTTTCAATGTACTAAAATGTAATGAACTAGTCATTTTCTCAAAACAAAAGCAACCTAAATTAACTATTATTAAAAGCGAAGAACTCGTAAACTACGAAAAAATAGGAAATTTATTTTTGAAAAATGTATTTAACAATTGGATAAATAAATTATATATTATATAATAAATGTGCTATCTTTAAATTACTCAGTCTTGTAGTTTCTAACATTTCAATGGAGGATGCAAAATGTCTCTATATATCACTGGCAGCAACGTCTTTCAACACTGATTCCTTTATGGCTATCGCATTGCCACTGACGTCTCTATATTTAGCACGTTGTAACAACAACCATCAGCATCATCATCTCTGCCTCTAACAGCACCAACACTACTCGCATCATCATCACCATAGCTAACTTTGGCTATTCTCTCGCGATAAGATAACAGTATTCACAATCCCATCCAACGTTGCATTCACAACTTCTCTCACCACTATAGGTGTCCCTCTACCTATCACCACTTGTGACGTCGGTGTACCCATCATCCAGCCTTCAACCATCGCCACCATCACAGCAACCACCATCACAACCACCTTCACTTCATTCCGCCCATGTGTGGGACGGTGTCGAGTTGCAGCGTTCCAACTCCCGAGATGAAATCGCTTCTGCGGGCATGCCTCCGCCGCGTCTATTAATGGAAGACTCACAAGCGCACGCGTTTTTCCTCCCTTGCCGACCCGAGAGGGAATTTAGCCATCAGCCCCCGCAAGAAAGGAAGGTCCCACTGCCGCACGTGCTCTCCTCGATTCACGCGCTGCCGTTTTTAGCTGCAGACGTAAATAATTCAAGGTGAAAGAAAAAAGCAGCGCTACCTAACGGAGGAAAGTTCAGTTCCGCACTTTTGACTAAATAAGCAACACCGGCGCGGCGCGGCGCGGCGTGGACGAGCCTCGTGAGGAGGAGGGGGGGTAGGAGGAGATGGAGGGGAGGATAACGGCATGCGTTTCGTTTCATGCTGCCATCCGGGGGAGGGAGTTGTCTGTGTGTGGGATTGGGGTGGGGAAGGTTGGAATGAGAATGTACGGAGTGTGTGCCGAGATGGTTTGGTGGGTGAGGTCAAGTTAGCATGGGCCACCGAAATTTGGCTGAGGTATTAAGTCTGGTACTTCTGTATTTCCTCTTTTCAACAATATGTTTGAGAATTTTTACTTAAGTAGCAATGTTAAAGTGCTAGTTTAGTGTATGAGGTTCGGTATCCTGTACAATGCTCCTTAATGACGTAGTGCAATCATTAAAATACCAGTGATGGCAGAAGTTGACGACTAGTGAAAATAGCTGAATAGAACTTTTGAGAGATGTTTTAGGCCAGGTATAATTATACCTGGTATAATTATAGCCATGACAATAATCGATTATAATCTATTATTGTCATGGCTTCCTTCATTCAATTCTAGATGTTCAGCCCATCAGAATCAAGCGTTATAACCTAAGGAACGGGGACGTGATATTCCTTGTATATTCTCATACGCATCCGTCTTTAGTTTTTCATACGTAAATCTCATAAGACGGGAAATTTGTGAGCGCCCTAAGAATGGATAAGGTCAGTTACAATTCTGTTCGGTCTTGGGTTACTCAGGACGAGTTTCGTCTGCGTCGTATGGGCTGACGTTTCGACCATCATATTGCGACATTCTTCTTTGATAGCTGTAACAATACCTTTTTGACCTCAGCGAGTCTTTTGAGGAACCACTGCTTAGGTGGAACCACTCCCACCGACTGAGACAGGCTAACCTACAGGCGCAGTCAAAATGGCTCTTCCTATGCTCCCCCCACTTAGTCATCAAAGCTGCCGATGGGTAGCTGTACTACTGTTTTTAGATCTGAAGCAGTACTCCAAAGTATGCCTCAGTATATTGACTGAGTAATCAACCAGTTCGACGCAGACTCCGATCATGCTGGACAGACAAGATTCAATAGTCACCAGGAAAGGAAGCCTACGCAACATATTCTTATTTAGGGCTGTTGTCCTAGTCGATCTCAGGGCGAATATAAAAGCAGGAGTTCTCTATCAGAATCAGTGAGATTTAGAAGTAGAGAGCGATGGAACACGGGAGAAACGAAGGTTAATAGGGGGCCACAACACGGAACACATCTAAATCAAACGTTAAACATGTATTCAGGGATGAAAAGAAGAATGAATAGACGCCGGCCCGGTGGCCGAGATCGCTAAGGCAGTAGTGTCGTAGTGATCTCGGACCGAAGGGTCGCGGGTTCGAGTCCCGCCTCGGGCATGGTTGTATTTCTGTTCGTCCTTTCACCCCTTATCATCAATCACCATATCGTTTCATCCACATAGTTAATGACCTTAGATGTTGATGCGACCTTAAATAAACCAATAAAAAAAAAGAATGAATAGACGTTAATTCGGGGACTGCTAAGTTGGCAGAGACGGCGCCGCTAACGGCGAAGGACACGGCCATGAGGCGCAGGTGAGTGGGGGCGATGAAGTGAACGGTTCACCGCCAAGCGCGCGGATCGCGATAGCGACACCGACTATTAACACGTGACACCGAGCGCGCGCGTCGCAGCCCCGAAGCGTGTCGGTTCCCTGACAGTCGCGTCGCGCGTGCTGCTCTTGTCTCGCCGCAGCCACAAGCAGGGCAACCGGCGTAAAGAGCGCCGTGTTGAACGCTCGCAAGAGAGGGGCGTAGAACGATATGGTGAAGCAGATGGAGCAAGTGGGACGGATGAGGTTGCATAGGTGGCGACCAGGGGCGACCAGAGGGCGGGGGGACAGCTGGCGCTATTTGCCTCAGGCCCCGATTAATTTGGAGCTCCGGTTTTTTATTCAAAAGATTTTAGAATTATTTATATATAATCCAGGTTTAACCTTATACGTTATTTTTGGTGCGTGGAGAAATGAATTCTCTTTATGATTTGGAGCGGAGGAACTTTGTTTGAAATAAGGGGCCCCCTTGAATCAACTGCCCCAGGCCCCTTGTTTTTTTTTTCTGGACATTCGTGGGGTGACACGAGTTGCTGAGAAAGCGGAGTGAAACGAGTGAAGAAATATTGGTCATTGGTTCACGATGGCTTAGCACCGTTGAACTAGGTGATTAGAAATACCCTTAAAATTATTTTTTTTCCCTAGGGCTTGTATCCAGCCGACAGCCGGATGCCCTTTACGTCCCGAAGGGGCGCATATTCGACCATACACTAGACAAACACTTGCGGGCTCCTCTGATCTGGGGTCAGCAGAACGCGAGGCCCTCCGCGACAACACACACACAAAGTCAAGGGACGAACAGCCATGCCCAAGGCGGGACTCGAACCCGCGACCCTTCGGACCGAAGCGCTGAGTCGGTACTCGCTCTTAGCCACCTCGGCCATCCAGGTCGGCCCCTTAAAATTATACTTCCTTAAAATTAAGATGTTCCCTCGTAAAATATATTTAGATATAATAATTAATTGATGATAATTACATGTGTGATTAAACGGTAATGCTAATTAAATGGTTTATTACGCTTGTATCTCATGTTTTAATTAGTGTATTACACGTCTCGGACCATAAATATTACATATTAATTAAAAAAGGTTGAATGGGAATGCAAAAGTAATATTTCTGCCGTCCTCTTGTAGCCAAGGCCTACAACTAGCCATTTACATTCGAGACAACTTCCTCTATGACGCACCAAACTAGTCTCTGTAAGCCACTAGTGTTGAGTCAGTCACCGCTAGAAAAACTAAGGGGTTTTCCTCTGTCCTCCGTGTGAAACTAGGAGGAATGAACAGTCGGTGAAAATGTGTGGAATGGATCGTTTCGCAGCTTCGAGTCACATGATGGCCTAGGACGGCTTAAAACAATCCGTACTCGAGAGATACATATTGTCGTGACAACTCTACGACTCGCGGAGACACCGAACTGCTGTGTCTGCACTCGACATCTAACGGCTCGCAGCAAAACGAGATGATGCGTGTGAGGCTGGCACTAGATCCTGCGACGCGTGTAAACTATGGGTGAGTGGGAACGCGTGTAAACTATGGTAAAGAGGGTCGGTAAAGAGAGAAACGGAGGGCGAGAGTAGCGCTATACTATGTGTGACGAGACAATAGCGATGTAGATATGTAACGGGACATGCGAATTAGAACTGGCGTCGAGTCACGACTGTAGACAGAGCGGTGTCATGTGCAGATGTGCAGACGGGAGCTCTACGAAGCAGGGAAGATAGATTGGAGACGTGTACGGTGAATGTTTGCGTGGAGTAACGGAACGAACCGAGCAGAACGGTGTTGGAACGTTCTTTGCTTTTTTTAGTGGTCATCGCTTTTAATAATGAATATGTGTTTATCCTTTTTAACTTAATGCTTCAGGGTTGATAATAATTGCTTATCGATGGCCAGTCACATATATGATTCGTTTAACACATTT
>BLKR01005512.1:0-78605 GCA_011170035.1 Teleogryllus occipitalis
AGTGTTCATTGTGACGAATTACGGCGTGGCTGAATCCGTAAAAAATGGCAATTTGTAGTCTTTGATATAAACATAAAGATTACCTTGATAATGTAATTTTGTTCATTTTAGAAAGGAGACAAGTGAAGATGACAGGATGAATGTGTTTACGATCAATTACTCTATTTCAAGCGATTTCCCTAACGTAGCTAATATCCGTTTAAAGAAATATTGTAACAAACAATAATTATGTAATGACATCAGTGAGTTATATATTTTTGGTCTTATAAATTATTCCTGTTTCAGCTAAGACAATGCCGGAGGTACTATACATGAGATATAAACAAAATGGGATCACGAATTTCACAATTATCTTAACGTGTTTTGTCGAATTCCTCTAATCCGTATGTCAGTTGCCCAACGATCCCACGATCAAATTAATTTTCAGAATAAAATACACCATCAAGGATAATAATTAATCAACAATCTCACAATATAATTAAAATATTTCGACAAATACGTCCCCGTGACTACATCAGTCTCGTACGTTGGTTATTTCAGTACCGTGCTGCGTCTAAAGCATGCTTCACCAGTCATCATCACTCTCTCAAACGACGAGCAGTCGTCTAGTTCCCAACCAATTAAGGCGCCGGGAAACAAACAGCGCGATTTTGTGTGTAAAATGAAGCCGGATATCGAAAACATTCGACGGAACATATCTCGCGACCACAGGACGGTTTCTTTTCATTTTTATTTTTTCCTCAGGCAGTTTAATGTAACGCTTCAAAGGAAACACGCGTGATGCTCCAAGGCGACTCTTTGCTCCCTCCCTTCCACCCCCCTTGAAGCCGGGCCTTTCCGCCGACGCGGACGTGGACGGGTTTCATTATCATAAAACGGCGGAACCGACACAATTGGACGCTTAAATTAAAATTTGTAAATGGGCGTCTGTGGAACCTGAATTTGTCTCTGCAGCCGCCGACAGCCGCTGGCTCTTGAAGCCCTTCGGCCGCGTTCTAAGCGAGTCGTTTGAGCCGATGCCATTAATTTAATTACGCTGTATTTTTTCGAATAATATGGTATTATGCTTAGCGTCGTGTAGTCGTGTCCTAATTTGGGATAGGAGATCGAATATGCGTCCTGACTTGTTTTTATGGATCTGTTTCGTGAGGCGAATGGAGATGAGGGGCGCTTTGTGGGGAGATGCAGGCTGAAGGCGGTGCTTCGCCTCCAAGTAGTTAAATTGAGTCCGGCTTGTGAAAGATTGTGCGAGCTACCACAAAGTCGTTTAAATACTTGTAACTTTCAAATTTCGTGTGTATCATACTATTTTGAGGTAAAATGTGCGAGTGTAAGGGATACCTATAGAACTTTTTATTTGTTCTTAAAACATTTAGAGAATGTTAGGAGTAGTATTTCATTGTGTAAAAAATATTATTTATGTACAATTAAATTAGTTCTCTAAGTGCTTCTATACAAACTTGTAAAAAAGATTTAGATAACCACAAAAATGTGTGCAAACTACATGTCCAATTCTCAACGTTTCATTCTGAAGAAGGTCTTCTAGTGACACCCTTGTGTAAATGACACCTAAGTTTAGTGAAACACAGTTTGATGTCATTGAAGTACCTTCGTCGGTTATCTTTTAGTCAATTTTATAATTGGTAACGCTCTCACATACGTACGGGACTCCGCATTACAGCAAAAATATTTAAAGAGAAGAAATACTTGACTGATCAGCTGTTTTTTTTTTAAATAATTATCTGACTTAAAGATGTAGTACAGCTTGAGCAATCTATCAGTCGTTGCAGAGTATTTGATATTTTGGAATACATGTTTGAAGTTACTAATTTAGGGAATCCTTTGAACTCGTAATAAGGTGAAATTTTCTAAATAATCTATTGCATTTTTTAAATTTAGGTGTGGTTATTGGTACCTTATTTACGTTCGATGTGTCATACTGGATCATGTTCACTCAACTTACTCGTGTATAATTTGCTACAGAAGTTTACGTCCAACAAACCCTAATTCCGAAGTGTCGACTATGAATTCGGTTCTAAAAAACAATACGACTTTGAGCTCTGGCACCGTGTTCGCGTCAGATGGACCATAAATACCTGCAAAGCAAAGAAGAGGACGATGAATTGCTTGGGAGAAATGCTTGGCTACCGCTTACCGCTCGAAGGCAGCCGCTGGACCAGAAGCGGATGATCGAGGGAGTCGGCGCGCGCGGGCCAGCCGTTCAGCAGCTCCGGATTTGAGAAACGGGCGATCCCTTCCGCGCGCTGGCCGTCGACGAAAGGTATTCGCCCGCGCCCCTCCGACGGGCACCGCTCGACCTCCGCCCCCACCCCCGCCCGCGCCCCAGCGGCCGCTGAAATAAGGTGTTGCGAAGTGGCGTGCTCCCCTGGATCGCTCGGATTGTTGTCATACTCGCGCAACTCTGTAGCCGTTTCTTTCTGCCGGTCGCGGAGATAATAATAGAGAAACGTTCCCGGCATCTGCGCTCGCCACGCGCCCTTTGCCCTTTCTACAGATGGGGCTTTGCGGCTTTTCAAGCCCTTCCCCCACCCACCTCTGAACGCTTATGTTATTATACCGCGTACCCGTGCGAGAACTCTCGCATGTTAAACTCCACACTTTTTCCTATTTCCATATTAATCCCCATTTCCTTATTTATTATTATTCCCCTTTTCCATATGAAGCCTGTCATCTTTTTCTTCAATACCCTCTTATTCTCAGTCACTTGTTCTATATGTCTCCTTGTGATTGATAGCAATACAATACACCATTGTCAATACAAACTATTCTTATTTAACGTTATTTCCGAGCAGAGAGGTACACCCGTGTAATTCAATCGCGTAGAATATCAAGACCTTTGGCACGTAGAAAATAGGAGACCTTTGGCCTCAAAAATTTTGTTTTTAAGGCCGTAAACTGCTTCTTTTAGGAGTTATTTAACGATGTATATATAAAAATCCGTCAGGTTTACGGATTGCATTTGTCATGAATATTTAGATACGTATTTTTAAACAAATCCTTCATATTTTTAAAGTCAAAGTGCAATTCGTCGCGTCTCCGTAAAATTATATTTCTTTAGAAACCTCATTTATAAAGATTGGTTGCGTGTAGACCGCTAAAGGTATGTTGATACTACCTTAAATAATATTAGAGACGATAATCGGACCTGACGCTACTGATCATAGGATGCCGAAGCGGAATCATTGTGCATCCCTAATTAGTTGACACGTTCTTTTTCACAAAACTTCTCTCACATATATATCGCTACATGAATTCACCTTCCGTTGGTAAAATCGAAAATTTTGCAAATTCGCAGGCTCCCGCAAAGACTAACCACGGGGAACTGCAACAACCATACGGGGACCGTTCTTTTAACATCAGATGGAGTACAACAAAAAGACAACAGTAATAGAAGAAATGAATTTTATTATCAAAAGTTATGTTCAACTTGATTAATTTTCTACATAATGGCTGTAAAGATTTACGCATTTGCATTGTCTGTGGACGAACTTTACAGTCCCGAGTTCGACGAACGTTGCCGCCATTGATGTGAGGTGGATCTGAAATTTGTTTTGAAGCATAGATCTGAAATTTGGCCTGGAAAATTTAGTCTTCTAACCAATTCTTCAAATCGAGGAAGAGATGAAATTTATTCGGCACTAGGTCGGGGTCAACTCAAACACGACCCATCTACCGCAGAAGTAGTTCGTTTATAGCATCATTTGTGAGGGTGGGCTTTGCCTCCAGCATTCCTCTTTTTTTTTAATCTTTTGTATATTCGGCTCATTTTTTTGGTGAATTTTTGTTGCTCTATTCCCTTCTTCTTGAAGAGATTGATGAACTATACAGATTTATTTTAGGAATGTGAACGCTATGGCAACATAAAATACAACAATTTAAATCGCACCTTTAATTGACCATAACATGGACAATTTCTTACCTTTTCACTTCTTTTCTGCTCTTTCGAATTTTCTTCTCCACTCCCTGGAACAACTTCTAATAAAGTGGCTAGGATCCTCCATCTTTCGACCCTGGATTTCCAGCCTCGTTCACATAATGTAAATTTAATGCTCAGATCGCGTTTACAGCAGGTTTACACATATCTACCCCTTTTTCTTACGTACGTTTCTTTCTAGAATCCATCCGATTTATTAACAATCACGTTCAAAATTTCACTCATACGAGTGAATATTTGCTCAAGTTGCAAAACAAGCTATTCATTTAGTTTCTTTCATATATCATACAGGTGAACCCTTCATTTATTCTCAATCTTACCGTTTCCATGTAATAAAAGGCGATGTACGAGTAAGTGTATAGATTCACATAGATACAGTGGTATAGTAATTGATCCTCGGTAAATTTTCGTCATGGGAAACAAACATTTCGTTGTCGGAAACAGTCAACAGACAAAGTGGACAAATACAAGCAGTGGCGCAGCAATGGAAAGGAAGGATGTTCACCGAACTTCAGCCCCGTCTCCCGAAAGCAGATGACATAAATTCATATTTATATTTTTTACGAATATGACGAATGTTATTTTGCAACTTGTATACTATCCTCGTGTTAATGACAATTGATATTTTATAAATTATTGGGAGCAACTCAATTATCAACTTCAAATCTGAATCACGTTTCACAGAATTTGTTGCCATAGTAACAATGAACCAAGGCTTTTTCAGCTTTAAATTATTTAGCTCCAATGGCTATAAATTAAAAATAGATGAAAATTTAAACATCTAATCTATGCACAATGTTACAGAACACAATACTATTTAGAAATATTAATAATAGCGCTTTCGAAATATCATGGAAGGTATATAAGAATTATCACAGAACCTTCTTTAATGTAGAACTTCTCAAGACAAAAATTAGAGCGGATTTGAGAAAAAATTGTTTGAGAGATATTGAAAAAATATGTTGGACTCACGTAGACTCAAAAAGTTTCCTTTAAATTTCGAAAAAATTTGTAAGTCAAGATTTAATGTATATGTGTCTACAAAATAATATATTTAAATATAAAATAAAACTGTTATGTAAATAGTAACGACATATGGGATACTAAAATAATAAATACTGAAGTTTTAATAAAAGTAATACGTGTGTCATATGATTGAAGGTCATTTTCTCTCTCTCCATATAACAGGTTGTAAAAACGTGTGGCCGTTTTTGAGAAAATGTGTTTACGTATTTTTCCAAAATTGACACAATTTGTTGACAAAGTAACGCGAAAACTCCTAGAATTTTGAAAAGAGTTTATACAAAAAATAATTCAAATATTTAATATTGATGAATAGATGCCTTCATATGAAGTTCTCCCAAATCGATTAAAATATCAATTTATTCTTCACCTAGAATCCAGTTCAGCCATATCAATCGCAAAATAATTGTTTTGGGAAACTCCTGCGTACGATTCAGGTACTGGTGTTGTTTGTGGGCAGATGGACGAGGGAAAACACTGTTTATGGAAATCAGGGACTCCAAAAACGTGTATTTCCTTCAAAACCTTGACAACGATTCTTTGAAGAATACCTTTTTCTGTAGTAGCAGTAAAGAAAATAAAGGAAAAAGATGATTTTTAATTATTTAAATGATCTGGCAGATTATTTTTGTTAATTGTTACGAATTATTGTAATTTGCTCACAACTTCAAAATTAATGGGTACAAATATATTCTCCAGTTTTATTTGTATTTCACGATGATCCACAAGAGAAATCTAACTTCAGGTTGAATGTTTTATACAAAACTACAGTGAAAAGTTCATTATAATAGCTTTAATAGTTCTATTCGTATAAACGTTTAATGTTACTTTGAACTTCGCAGTATAACCAGATCTAAAGTAATTATTTTTATCCTGAAATTTTTAATTAATGAGCAATAAGTAGGGTAAAGACACTAGTAGGTCCAGTTTGAGCACAAAATGTGTAAATTAAGAATTCAAAGCTTCCCATACGCTTCAAACTTGCAGAATGCAGAGCTTATGCTTTCTAATGGCGAGGAACAGGGCAAGATAATTGATTTCTTTCCCCCATTTTTATACGTGGGAAGCATCTCATTAATATTAGCATTGAAAGAATGCAACAAGAACTAGATTTTTAGACTAAAAATGTCTCAAAAACGTTCAGAGGGACAGTGGCTATTACCGAGTTCAGTATTTAACCATTACCAAATTTTACTAATTTCAAGTGGCCACTACTGAATCAAAAAACGGCGTTTGAAAATATTTCGATAAAAAGTAAAACAAATTAAAAATTGACCATTTTGAGGCAAGAGAACCATTCAGAAAGGGACAGGCCATGTTTGTGAGCTTTAAGTAATATCTAAATTAGTTCTCTAACACAATGTTTTTAAGAAAATAACGAATGTGTTCTGAACTGTGGCAATGACCTACTGGGTAGCAATGACCTGCATGGGACAGTATGTTTTCAATAGTGATAATTTCAATCAATATTACACTTCCAAAGGTTGTAAATAACCAATAAAAGTATTTTTAAATCGAAAATAAAGGCCATTTTCTTTATGAGAAATTGCGGCGCCCGGTCATTACACTTGTTATAAAGAAAATACTGATTGTGCCACTTGAAAAATATTGATTCCAAACATAACTTTGCTAATGCATAGATACTGATCCTGTATCTCAATTGTCTTATTAACGAAATTTGCGAAGACCCTCAACTTTTCATTATAGATTTCTTTCTGGATAATGTATTGGTACACCTTCTAAGACCTGAATTGGAGACTGATTGATGTGCTATCTCTGCGAGTCCAATTATGCACCGTTTTATCGGCAAAGATCGTAAATGCTTGTTCAGTAGAATCTGTTCTCTCCTAGTTGGAGGAAAATAGACCGTTTATCTTCATAAACGTCCGTCTCTTACGCTCCTAGCTCCAAGATCCAAGATCACGAATCGCATGTATCTCGGCGGGAGGCATCGACGCAAAAGCTCATGTTTGGGCACATCGCGTGCCTTTAATGGCGTCACAAGAGTGATGACTTTTTCTTATCGAGAAATCTCATCCCTTTCGATTGTCCTTGAAAGACATGTATAATTTGACAGGAGGAGTAGCATGAAAACCCAGGTCTTCACATGCGGTAACGTTTCAGCCACTTTGACTGATAAAAACAGCATTCATTGGTAACACTTTCGTCACTGCACGAAGTTATTTTCCTTACATTTCGAGATTATGCAAGTTTCTAATCACCTGTGTTACGGAGAGGAGGTAAATAGAAGAATTAAAACTCAGAAAATACGTCAAGTCGTTCGAAAGGATTTAATTTTGTAAATTCTAAAAAACATCTCAAGTTATCTATTGGGTCTAAAAGCGAGTTTTGAGTGTCTAAGTTTCACTGATTTGGAGTTGCATTGCAACTGTATTAAATGTAACGCGTGATGAGGATTGCATGTGTGCCTGCTAATTTGACAAAGGCACAATCTTCATAAACCTACATTTTCTACTCGGAAATGTTTGACTCTCTCCCGAGGGGTAAATTATTATCCAGGATTAGCACACTTACAGGGCTTTGTGTCGATAACGTCTTCTATTTCGTACAAAAGTTATCTTGGTGTACGCGGTATCTTGAAATTATTGTCGTACTAGACTCACGTACTTACTTGGATAAAAAACTTCTATAAGATAAATCTCTAGTTTAATGTTGTTAACGTGCCATGGATTAATTTATATATTGAGCATATACGTCGACTACAATATTCTACACCCCCCCCCCACACACACACACACTCTTACACACAATGAAATTTTTTTCGTAACTGCACAACTGTAATTAAACCGTATATTGCTAAAAAAATGGTATCCTCGAGCGACAATCTATTACATTTCGCGATTGTTTCTAAGGACTAATTACAGGAAATCACCGTCCAGGTGTGCGAGCGCAGAGATCATTTGTCCCCGTATTGCGCTGTTCGAGGCGAAAGGCACCACCGCGGTGACGAAACATGACGCGACGCGCCCAGTTTCCTCGCTGTCCCCTGTCCGCCCAACCTCCTTCAACGCGTCCTCGCCGCCCTTCTCTCGCAGCGCGCCGGCCGGCGCGGTGAGCGATCACCGGCCCGTCCCCGCCGCCCACTAATGCCCCTCCCCGCCCACCTCGCCCACCCCGCGGCTCGAGTGTTCAACTCTGCCGCCTCCCCGAAGACCGCTCACCTCACTCCACAGTGGCCGAGACGTTTGACTGAGCCTGTAAGTTCTGTCTCTTTCTTCTTTTTTTGTCTCACTGTCCTTCCTGCGTTACTCTCTAAAAACGCTGTTTTTCCCATTACTTTTTTGTTTTTATTTGTATTTTCAGAACCCAGCTATTACTTTATATCCATACAGGTTAACTTCTCGTAAGGTATTAAATAATCTTCCCAATTGTTCAACTCCACTGCTACCGCTGCCAAGTCGAAGTCCGCTCGCTTCACTCCACAGTTGTTACGGTTGTCGGAGCCACTGGGACCTCCCTGTTTTCACCTCATTGTCCTTGCTGAGTCACTCTTTAAAAATTATACTTTTCGCTGTTTTAATTGTTCTTGTCTACAACATCTGTACTTGTTTTACGACCATATAGACTGCCTCCTCGTAAGATTGTAAATGTTCTTTCCATTTGTGATATTTTCATAATAATCTTGCAATTGCACGCCTGTTTCTCTAGGTTATGTATTCAATTTAACTTTCGTCATTCCTTTTGATTTTTAAGACTGTGCCATAGGCTTTGTTATCCTAGGCCCTTCACACTTTCTACAAGGCAGTGGTCACAGTGCAGCCGATTTTATCTGAAGTTTTGGTTAGCTGACGTCGAAGTTTTGTGTCCTTCCTGCGTTACTCTTTTCGTGTCACATGTGGAGGATTCGTTCAAGCACGTGCTGGTAAACGGAAGTGGTGATAGTAAACACGAACGATATCTTCCGACGGCATCAGGAAACATCGGCTGTCAGTCGAAGAGCTGTTTCGTTTGGTTCTGTCAGTTCCATTCGCTCAATCAGCTGGAGAGTCAAGGCCACTTGTAATACGAGTACCAAGATCCTCTGCAATAGATGTAGATGACTTTCAGCATGCTTTTGACAAATGCTTCAAAAAAATTGATTTGTGGAATTATCGGAATATTGGGGCAATTTAGAAAGAAGCAGGACGATTTCGCTCGCAGCGAAAAACTCATTATTTCGGCTACACTGTGACTGTAGCCTGATACTTTCTCAGTTTATATTGTAACTACAGTACGTCCTACGACATGATTACTTTTTACACCCGTTCATTGTTATTCATCAGTTTGATCATTGTCTACCGCTAATTGTCATCAAGAAGCTGCCGAGGTACATATCACTTTGATCGTTGCCGTAGCGTAGCCTTCTCTTCTCTCGATCGCCTTTGTGACTGATTCATCCAATGTTAATTGCTGCCTCGACAGTCAACTCTCCGTTTTGGGGCGGCGACCTCCTATTATTACCACTTCTATTACTGCTCTGCCAAGATATCCCTCAACGTCTCTCCGGACTTGCTACCACAATAGTTGTAGCCGCTTCTCCCACTAAATCATCCGCCACGTCCTCCATCACAGAGCTACTTCTCCCGTGCCTGTGTGATTGCCTCGGAAGCTACACAGCCGCCTCCGTAACTAACGCCGCCTACGCCTCGTCCATCGCGGCCGCCGCCGCCGCCGCCGCCCGCGACATGGCGCGGGAATGCCGGCGGCATCGCGGCGGAGGCACGGGCCGTTGTAGTCGATTACTGTATGGGATGGCCTGCCAGCCGCCGACGCGCTGCTCCATCGCCCCGACGCCGACGACAATAGCGCCGCAGTCGCCCCGCGCCCGCGCCGCCATTAACAGGGCGATCGAGACGGATCGCCCCTCCCCCTACCTCCATCCCCACCTCCGCTCGCGCCGCGCCGCCGGTGCCCATTTGTCGCTATTACCCCTCCCTACCCCACCCACCCACCTTCCCGCCCCTTCCCTTCCCCACCCCACCCATCTCCCACCCTCACCCCACCCACCCCCACCTCCACTCGCGCCGCACCACCGATGCCTATTTGTCGCTATTACCCCTCCCCTCCCCACTCCATTCCATTTCGTTCCCCACGCTCCGCTTTTCGCTTTCCACCGACAGTGGATCGATGAAAATTCCGGTATCGAAGGGCATAGTTTATTCTTATTTGTGAAAATTCTCAAGTGAGCCTTTAATGTCTCGGTCGCCGAAATTCCTTGGCCTCGGAGAAACGGGTATCGTGGTTCCTACAAGACATGTGCTAGAATAGGTGCTAGCAAGAACAATCGTAGTGCAAAAATGGTACGTTTTCTCTTAGAATTCGTACGAAAAATATTAATTCATGTCATTGAATTCGGAGAAGTTTCTTTGAAAAGCTTCCTAGTAGATAAAAACCAAAAGTCTTATTAACTACTAGAATTATTAGAATTTCTTATTGGCGACACCGATCGATCCTCTAGGGAGTCATGTGCCGCTCTTCATAAAAAGGATGGTGGAGGAGATTGTATCTTCGGAATCAACGTCTCCTCGGCGCTGAGCACAAAGTAGAAAGTCATCGTTGCGAACATGGTGGTTCAGATTTCCCACGGTGTATTTCAAGATATTGTTATGTAATATTATAAATATAACAATTCTGACACTGTAATTATTCACGTCAAACAGTGTTAGCAATAATATTGTATATTCCTACTAAAACAGGAAGTCTTTGAAAGGACACGAGTAGGTAAGAGAGAGGGACACAGACAGCCAATCGCAAACTTCGTTTTGACTTAAATTTTTGTACTGAAGTTCCCAATTGGATGACAGTCTTCTCTCTTTTTTCAGCTCGTGACCTACCCAGAACTTCGTGTTTTAATCCATGTATAATATATTCTCAAAAAGGTTCGAATAATCCGATACAACTGGCTTCCGGAACAAATTACACTCCTTTGTATGTAGCATCTTATACTATTGATATGGTTATTTATTATTGTTATTTATTATTATTATCAATATTATTATTATTATTATTATTATTATTATTATTATTATTATTCAGCACATCAAACAACTGAATATAAATTAAGAGAGAAAAAAGTGTCTTCTGTTGCCACAATAGGTACTCCTGTGCGCTTTCCTTCTTCAGTGCACACCTGAATGCCTGGCAATTTCTACCTCTGCATCATCGCGTCGGTGGATGGGCCGTGCGGAGCGTGGGCCCGCGGCGCCAGGGCTGCGACCCCGCTCGCGTCGCTTCGCCCCTTCATCGCTCTTCATTTGTCAGCGCGCCCCGCCCCACCCCGCCACACCACACCCCGCCCCCTCCCTCTCACCCGGCCCCTCGCTGCCCGCCGCCGGCTGATGCGCTATCTCGACGGCCCGGAATGTTTATGATTTGACGAAGCCCCGCGAGGAACGCGCGTTGCCCGCTTTGTGCGCGCGCCGGGAGCCGCCCCGTCCCCGCTCCCTCCCCCGCCCCATCCCCGCCACTCCCCGCCTCACTCCCTGTCCGCCCCCTGCCCCAACGCGCACGCTCCCGCCCCTCCCACGCGCCGCCCCCGCCCCGCACCACGCTCCACCGTGCGCCGCCCCCGACCCGCCCCACCTCTCCCCCGCCTCATCCCCGCTCCGTCCCCGCCTCGCCCCCGCCCCACCTCCGCTCCGCCCTGCCCCTCCGCGCACCGCCCGCGGGAGTCGATTCGGAGCGGAGGCCGCTCTGCGCCGCCTCTAGAGACGGATGCGCGGGGGCGGGGATTTAGCGGGCGGGGCGGGGCGGGGCGCGCCGCTTGCACTTGACGCGTTGCGCTCACTTTCGTCTCGTCCGGGAATTTCTACCTCCCTGATGCTCTTCTATCGCACACCGTGCTCGCTTCTGGACCAGTGGCGGAAGGTTCAGGCTGGGAATCTCACCTGGACGTCATTAAACGTGACTTCGCACACCTCCTTATACTTTTTTCTTTTGTTTTCAAATTTGCCTCAAACCGGGTGGTCCTAGATTCGATTCGCGATGGTGGCAGAATTTTCGACACTGGTTAG
Organism: Teleogryllus occipitalis; assembly: GCA_011170035.1. Taxonomy (NCBI): domain Eukaryota; kingdom Metazoa; phylum Arthropoda; class Insecta; order Orthoptera; family Gryllidae; genus Teleogryllus; species Teleogryllus occipitalis. Next base: position 11,992 of record BLKR01005512.1, read on the forward strand.
ATCGCTAGGTCGAATTCAGTCGCTGTCTAGAGGAAAATTCATGCGGCCGGCTGCTCTGATCGGTAATTTTCCGATGTTTCTTCGATTAATACTAGGTGGATGTCGGAGCTGTACCCAAAAAAATGGGACATAGACCGCGCGTGATCTTTCCTTCCTCTCCTCTGTGCTATCCTCTTCCCCTTACACACTTACACTAACATGCACTACACTACCACACATGCTGCGAGCTTAAAGCTTGTCCCGGCTGGGGCGATGTTGCGCTGATGGGAGATACTTGGTTGGGGAAAACCCCGCTAGCCGACGGTAGGTTGGTGCCGGATCTCACCATTCACCGCGGAAGTCGCCAGGCCAAATTTTCAGGCATATTGTAATACTTTTTTTTTCTTTCATGTTTGTAGAATGAAAATACCTAAAATGAAATATTGAACAATTACTCGAAATGTATGCGTCAGTCCGACATGCAGTTACAGACGATTAAAGCAAGTCACGGTCTTATTTGACACAATGTGCGATATTCAAAATATCGGCTGAAAAAATAAAGAATGTGTTTCACTGCCACAAACAGTAAGTTTAGAGTGCATCTACAAACGAGAGACTCACGCACATGTTAATGTAAATTGAAATGCAAGAAGTAGTTTGTAGAAAACACATGTGGACATAAAACACCACTGAGGAGTTCAAGAAAAATTCAACGCCCAATGCCAGGAGTGTTATTCTAAATATACATTCTGGTGTCAGGAGTTGGTGTCATGAATATTTGCGAAGTGATCTTGTCGAGATCTACGTCTATTACATAGTCTACTCCAAAACTTATTAACAATATGTTGTACGATTTGCTCGCAGTTCATTACAAATCCATTACATGTCGTGTGACGTGCAGAGAGTTGCGCCGTCGCCAAGCCGCCCCTTCGCTCGACATTCTGGCCGCGGAGCGCACGTCGTCACCGGTCCACCGGGCGCGTTCTCGCGCCGTCGCATTTTCCGGGCCATCGCGGCGGCGCGCGGCGCACGCCCGGCCCTCGACGCGTCGCGGCCAACGCGCACCGGCCGGAGAGATTCCTCGCACCGCTTCCGGCGCCCGCCGCCCGCCGCCACGACGGCAACGACGACGCCCCGCCCCGCTCCGCCCCGCCCCGCTCCGCCCCGCTCCGCCCCGCCCCGCTCCGCCCCGCCCCGCCCCGCCCCTCCCCTCCCCGCCCCGCATCGCTCCGAGATCTTCCGTGCCGCGTTGTCTCGCCTCATGTCGCTCCGCCCCTAGCCGTCTCACTCCTACCCGTGCCGTTCCGCCCTGCTCCGCTCCGCCTCACCCACCCCGCCATGGCCCGCATCACTCCGCTCTGCCCCGCTCCGCCCACCCCGCGCCACGCAGCGTCGTCGAGCCTCATGTCGCGCCGCGTCCAACACCCCAAGTCTCATTCCAACCCAGCCGTTCCGCCCTGCTCCGCCCCGCCCTACCCCGCCCTACGTACCCTGCCACGGCCCGCACTACTCCGCTCTTGCCCGCTCCGCCAACCCCGCGCCGCGCAGCATCGTCCAGCCTCATGTCGCGCCGCGTCCACCGCCTCTGGCGTCCGCGCTCCGTCTCACTCCAACCCGTGCCTTGCCGCCCCTCCCCGCCTTACCCCAATCCGTCCCGTTCCGCTCACCCGCCTCAGTCGGTATCACCCCGCTCCATTCCATCTCGCGTCGCTCAGCGTCGTGCCGCCTCAGGCCCCGCCACATCAACCGCCCTTATCCGCTCCTCCCCGCCCCGCCCGGCACTACCCTACCCCACTCCGCCCCGCCCCGCCTCGCCCAATCTCAACCCGTTCCCATCCCGTTTATCCCGTGCTATATTATTCCGTCTCATTCCCTATAGTTTCATCCCATCCCATCCTCCCCTCCCCACCCCATCTGTTCCGTCCCATCCCTTCCCGTCTTATTCCATCCCATCTCGCAGCGTTATGTCACGCATGATCCCGCCCTGTTTTGATCTGACCATTTCCATCGCGACCCGTTCCATTCTATGCCATCCCGATCCATCTCATCCAATTCCTTACGTGCAGTACCACGTTACCCCGCCACGCATGGCCCCACCCTGTTACATTTCGTCCCATTCCACCTCGCTCCACTTCGCCCCGCGCCTCGCGCGCGGCGCTGAGTAATCGCCTCCAGCGCACTCCCGTGCGGCTGCGCAACCCTCCCTCCCTCTCCGCCTCCTCGAGGATCTAATCGCGGGGCGATGCCTGGTACGCCAATGACGCGGGGAGGACGCGCCGGGGCCCACAATAGTGGCATACTCCGCCTTTGTTTCGAGGGAGAACATGTGTTGGGGAAGGAGACTCATTTGTCAAACATCTTGGGAAGCTGAAGAGCTACGCAAAATGTTTTCAGTTTTAACAAGAGTAGTACATCTCGAGAAAGATCTTTCGAAAAAGCATCTCGGCTATCCAGAAGTCAAAAGCGTTTCGTGTCAAAATGGAAATGAGTCACTCACAACACAATATTTTTTGTTTAAGTATTCGGCGAGTGTTCCGGATTACCATCTGTAGATCCTTTCCCTAACGTACGATTTTAATAAGTACTTAAAGTAGAGGTAATTTAGAGAAACCGCAGCACCATATTAAGAATGCAATAGATAAATTACAAGTTAACGTATTGAAAGTAAAAGGAAGAGGACCGCGATATGTCGGTCGAAATGTCGGCACCCCAGCCTTCGACGCGGCGTCACCCGGACAGCCCAGATCATGACTCTGGCCGCGGAAGCCTACGATATCATTTAGTCATATTTGAATACAAAATGTATTACTTAATTTATCGATATATTAGAAAGTGAAGAAAGGCTGCAAGAATTTGAAAACAGGAACAAGGATAACTTTGCTGGCAAAAGTGAGGAAGGCGAGGGGCTCGTGACGCGAACAAGGCCCTGCGCGCGGAACCAGCTGCCCCTTCCCCGCCCCCTCGCCTCCGCCGAATACATCCATACGTAAGCGGCTATCGGGCGCGGCATCTCCGCGCCGCAAAAACGGCGGAAGCCGAGCGCGAGCGCGCCGGAAGCGATCCCAGGCCCTCGCGGACGGCGCGTCGCCAGGGGGGGGGGGCTGGCAGGGGCGGGCTGGGGCGGCGGACGGGGGCCGTTGTGTGCGCGGGTGGAGGGGAGTGGCTGCGTGACTGCGGTCGCCGAATTTGTGGATACGTGTAGGGAAGGCAAAAACATCGATGTTTTTAAAATATCGATATTTTCCACCGGCAACATCGATATGTTAAAATCAATGTTTTCTTGTGGGTGTTTTTTCAAATTGATGTATTTTTTTCGCAAACATCAATGTTTTCAATTTTTTCCCCATCATGAACGTGGTAATATCGTTGTACTGCATTCTGAACTTTGTATAGAATATGGATTTGAAAATTGAGGTGACAGAGTGCTTTTAGGCAGAATATACTTTAAAATATTTTAATATGTTCTTTATTTTTTATTTTCTTCTTTACATTCGATAAACATTATTAACATATTACTTACACGTGACCAAACAATAAAATATATCAGTATTTCATTAAAATACTCTAATTGAAAATGAAATCATGCTGGAAAATACTGTTTTATCATATTTTAAACATCGATGTTTTTTGTCCAAATTTTCATCGACCTTCTGATAATGACTCGAAATATTGATGAATAGACGTTTTGATAAAATTTGCTACAATTAGATAAGCGTGATATTTATATTTATGACGTTTGATCCACGGCGTTACTTCTTGGCCTCATGCTCTCATACTAGAGAAATGTTTATTAATTTTATGAAATATACGTTCATTTATTCATTTCATAAGATCAGCGATTTTTTTGCTTCACAGGGATTGTTCCTACTGATAAAAGTTTTAATCTTAATTCTTAATTTTATTAGGTCCACTAACACATTTTTTTGTAACTATGGAACTACTGCTACCTAAATTTTAAATTCTTTTCGTGTGTTTCGAACCCTTCAATGTCACAGAAGCTGACAAATTATAGCTGTAACATTTCTATGGATTTCGAATTATATTTTAAACTAATTAAGAAAATGTACAAAAATAACTGGAAAAGTAATTTTTGGATAGTACGTCTACATTGCATTTGACAGTAGGTCTACAGGTCTCATTGTGGTGTTTCTTAATAATACACTTGACATTTATTACACCTAAAACTGAAAACGAAATTGTTTATTTTTTTTGGACAAACTATTTTCACATTGTAAATAAAGTTTTATTTTCAAGGATATATAATATAGTTACTAGAGTATAACCTATAGTGTGATTTTTGTGTCTCGTGTTTTATTTTTGAGTTCTTGCTTCACTCTAGTTGCGTGGATTTTGCAGAGGTCTGCAGATAAAACGTGAATAACAGGCCCTGTAGTCATTCTTCCCAAAGCAGTAACTAACTGACCATTGGTTTCAGAGAATTCTAAATTTGAGTTTACATAGCGGTCATTCTAGAAACTAAATTTGAAACCAACTGTTCCAAGAGTATTTTACTATAACAATAAAATGTAAATTCGAGGGAAAAGTTTTAAATGTATCAGATCATTAATTTTATGCCAAGTTGAAATATCTTAATTCCAAATAAATAGGTCTTCAAATTTTTGGAGGAGTATCCTCACTTCTTGAAACATTTAAAACGTCGAATGATTGAAGAATACAGCAAGATTACTTTTCTGTTAACTCTCAGCTGAACTGAAACTTTGCAGTCGTTTTTCGTGGAATTAACGAATCACACCCATGGACTTAAGGCACCTGCTTCTTTGTTGAGTGCGCTCTCAGTGTGAGAAATATACCTTCGTGGTATATTTCGTTCGTATTTTGTAGGAGTGTCGGAAACTTAGAAGTTTGCAGCCCCCTTAAGCTTTCCCCGTGAACGAATTACTTAAACGATAATTTCCACCGTGGCCGTCGCGGCCAACTCGAGGGAATAATTCTCCGCGAGAAGCAGGTCGCTCGTCACTTGGTTGGCGCGAGCCCCAGGGCGCGTTCAGCTGTTTCGAGCGCAGGCGACAGTTTTAACACTCTCGTAACGGGGACCTGTCCTCGTTTTCGTCTTCTCAATTAGCCCTTCGAATGCATTAACATTTCCACAAAAATGCGCAATACAAACGAGGGTCGTTTAGGCAGAAAGGCATTTTCCGACACAATGTATACAGAAAAAATGCATGGCGCGCAGATGTTTTGTTTGTCTTTTGATAAATAGGCTTCCGTGGCAGTTGCTTATGTGAAACTATGGGTATTTGAAACAATTGGATTTTGCTACTGATAAGTTGTAAGGAAATAATATATGCTAAAATACGGTATGCATAAAAAATATTTATTGCATTTAGAAATTTAGGGCTAGAGTTGGGCTAGAATATGGAAGTGCGAAAAACATATTTAGAGCACTTAGAAATTTGAGCTTTTTCTTTGATAATATGTTATGGATTGCTTTTATATTGCATAATGTCTAAGGGAATACAATAAAAGTATGTAAATAAATACAGGAGAGGGAAAAAAGTTTTGTGTGAAATATTGAGAAAATTAAATTTGTTAAACCTTTAATAGTTATGTGTATACTACAACGAGATTTTTAAAATATTGAAAACTCGGAATCACATTTAACGTGTAACTAACTTATTTCTATTTCGCCAAAAGTGACTCAACGATTCCTTCTTTCATTCACTTCCCTCGCTGGAATTGTCATCGGGGAGGTTCTTGTAACGTGCAGAATTAAAATCGGTTTAATCTCCACGCCTTCGTCTCCTTCGTGTTCACCGCCGCCCCTCAGAGTAATTCTGCGGAGACGCCGGGGGCGACGTCTTGGAGGGTTAAGAGGGAAGCGCGGGTGGACGTGAGGGGTGGTAGGGGGCGGAGGGTGAGTGGCAGATGCAAGCGCGCGCCGCTATTGGAATATCTCTCGTGGATGCGCCCGGAAAAGTACGAGAAAGATGAAGGAACTTTCCGAGAAAGGCGAAGGATAAGGGATGCTGAGTTCCTGCTTAAATTTCGCTGTTTCTATGCCAGTATACTGAACGACTGTCTTAATGCTGTCTATTACCGTAAACGTCGAAGTTCTCAACATAATTCCAGACGGTTGACATCTTATATACTAGGGGTATTAATGTCAATGCTCGACATAAATCCAAACTGACAATTATTGTTCGTAATCGATCTCCAGAGGATCGTCAGTTAGATACGTCAATCTTTCTAATCGCCGAAGAACCGTTCTAACATCAGTATCTACAAGCCGATAGTACTCTACTATCTTGCAAAAAGACAGTGATATAAAAAGGAATTTTAAATAAGTTCATATTTGTGAATACTTACTCAGAAATATAATTCCAAAGAATTTGCGCGTTAAAGAATGAATGTAGTAAAATGTATTTCTGTAATGTAATTCTTATAGAAAGTTTAAATGAATATCATCATTATAAATTTACGTAATCGCCAGTGATGCCTCTTAAAATAAGTCAAAAAATGAATGTTTAACCAAAAAACACATTAAGCGATGAAAACCAGTGAGCAATGGACCAGTAAAAATTATTACCAATTATAGATTAAAATTGGATGTAATAAAATGTTTAGTTTCCGATTGTACTTAAACTGAATACGAAGTATCTCTGTCTTAATGATTCTGTTAATTAAAAAAGTTTACATATCAATGTGACATATGAATAAATACTAGCTCCAAATTTCTTTAACATCATCCTGCTAATTTGGAGACAAGTAAATTGAATATTATGACTTTGATGTAGGTATTTAAAATAGTCAGTGTTTGGTTAAGCAGTGGTTGTTGAATGATTGTGGAATTGTATTGCATTTCATTCACATGTTTATGATTATAAACAATATTTTAAATGGCATACCTAAATATAAACCTAAATCACTAAAAAAATTAACCACGCAAACAAAATCTACAAATCGTGCAAACATTACCTTATAAGTGCCTAAAGAGATCATTATGTTGAAGTTTGTTGATTATTCAAGAACGCGATAGTTGGAGTGTATAATTACTAACGAGCAGACAATTGTCGTCTAACCCCATGTAATGTAGGTTTTATCTTATCCGATTGCCTTTTTAACATTTTAAAATATTTTCTAGCTGTATGCTTTTATGGTTTATGGTATTACATTGACTTCGGCAATATCCTTTGTTACATTGGATGCAATATAGAGAAATTCTGTGTAATACAAGAAATTTTATTAAATTAGATACAATAATGAACCATTTAATATATACCGAATACGTATGTAAACAGTGTATAAAGGTGATCGTATAAGATAAGTTTTATAAAACACAAAACAAAATAATTAAACTATGCGAGAAAATGAAAATCACCCAAATGCAACAGTGTAAAACGCCTTTGTTAACGTTAATAACGAAGCCCCCAGTGCATTTGGAATAGGAAGGAAACGCCGATGTATTTCGTGAAGAGGTCTGGGCGTGCAGCGCGCAGCCCAGATGCGGCCTCGGCGCTCGTCGACGCGTTGGCGCCGAGCAGGCCGGTGAGTGGCGGCGAGCGGAGGGCGGCGGGCGGCGGGCGCTGCGCTGTCGCGCGCGTGGTGCGGCGCGAGCGTTTTTCTGCGGAGGCAGGTAAATAGCTGACTGCCATCGCCCGCCGCTCGTCCACCGCCGCGCCGCGCCGCCGCAGTCGGAGGATGAAGGCGGCGGTGGTGACAGAGCCCCAGCGGTTTGCCTTCAGCCTCGACGCTGCGCATTCCTCGCGACCGCCGCCCCGCCCCCTCACGCTCCTTGCCGCTCCGCCCGCCATGCCGTCCCGCTTAGCCCCTCGCCACTCCGCTCCGTCCCGCCCCGCCCCCCTCTGCCCCGCCCTTCCCCATTCCTCCCCGCCCCGCTCGGCTTCTTGCCGCTCCGCCCGCCACGCACCGTCCCTCTTACCCCCTCGCCACTCCGCTCCGTCCCGCCCCGCTCCCTCTGCCCCGCCCCCTCTACCCCACCCAGCCCCCTCCGTACCTACCCGCCCCGCTCCGCCCCGCCCTTCCCCATTCCTCCCCGCCCCGCTCGGCTCATTGCCGCTCCGCCCGCCACGCACCGTCCCGCTTAGCCCCTCGCAAATCCGCTCCGTCCCGCCCCGCCCAGCCCCCCACCGTACCTATCCGCCCCGCTCCTCCCCGCCCGTCCCCATTCCTCCCCGCCCCGCCCGACTCGATCCCGCTCCGCCCTGCCTTCCCCACTTCCCCCGTTCCGCCCCGCTCGCCCCTCGTTGTCCACCCGCCGCCCGCCCCGCTCCGCTCGGCCTCTCGCCACTCTACCCCGCTGCCCCCCCCCGCGCAACGGAAGCAGTCGTCGCTACTCGTGAGGTGCAGGTGAGCGGGCAGGGACGGGGTGGGGGCGGGGCGCGCGCAGAGGCCGGCGCCACGGGGTCGCCGTTGCCCTTCACGAGGCGACTCGGCGTCCACGCTCGCCGACGGAAAACGGCTGCTTCCAATCACACGCAAAGGGTTTTTTTCTATAATTGGTTGTAAAATTGTTCTTGCGATGTTGGAGCCATGGGACTGTTTCCAATGTACTAGAATGCATCTTGAGTCGAGGTCAAATAATTAATCAAAACAATCTGCATGACGAAAGACAACTATTCGGCTCTTTATTGAGCCTTCATCAAGTTTCGCGCTACCCAGATAAAGTGTAATTAATGGTATTTTAAAGGTTTCATCAGACTGAAACAAGTTGAATTATCTCGCAATTAGTATCAAAGACAATGAAAAGCATTTGCTCTGATTCAAATATATGGGAGTTCATGTATATTCATAAATCAGTATTCGATTCAAAATATCTCCAAATACACAGTGAAGTAATTATCGCAGATACCGATATTTTTTATATAAAGTATTACTAAAACTGCTATGCGATTTAAGAATGTTCTTGCTGGATGTGTCACGTCACGTATGTGATTACACATTCCAATATAAAACTATTCTATTTCAGCCACTGAATTACACTACATTGAATTCTCAAACATTTATTCATTGCTTAAGGAACAATGTAGAAATTTCGTTATCAAGTGTCAGCGAAGCGTTGAAGATATTAGATGTTTCAGCTTTTAAAGTATATATTTCAAAGCAATTTCTTCTGCTTTCGAGACCTTGATTGAATATCGAATTGAATGAGATGTATCGCAGATTTATCAGGGTGTAAAGTTTATCTAAGAATTTTAGCCCATCACTAGGAAGTATGTGAAAAGATGAATAAGACATTCTAAATGTAAAATATAAGATTCAATATTCAGAAACCCCTTATATTTCCCAAACAAATATTTAAAATTTTCGTAGCACACATTTTCAAAGATAAGATATTGCCCTTCAACTTGTAGCGTGTTGTTTACGCGCTGTTCATGCGTAAGGTCAGAGTATAAACATAGCTTTAATAATATTACCAGATTTGTTGCCAGTTTGTAAATTCTTCATAAATATTTAAAAATCATGATATAAGGTTATCAAATTATTATCTTTAAATAACCAAGCATTCAGTTCAAATTTACCTGAAATTGAAAGTCTTCATTAGAACACAGCAAGTGTGTTCTAAAGTTATTAACTCTAATGAAGATTTATTATCTACTCTGGCCCTAAACAATGTATTGTTTCATTTTTTCACGAGGCAGTGTGATTATATTATTTATTATCTTTTAAGTTTCTAAGTGGTTCTATTTTGAAGAAAGTTTTCGATGACATATGCAAATGACTGTATTGTGATAATGTTTGCACAAATACCGGTAACTTCCAAGGGTAGCAATTTGTGGTTGCGGTTAATGGCAGTGAAACTCTCGATTAGTTCTTACAGACGAAGACGTAATTAAGTATATTACATTTGTAAAGGAAAACCTATTATTTTCTTGTGGAAAGGGGCTTCAGCTGAAATTACCTTTCTAATATTGTCAAGTTGGCCACACAACTCTGAATATCTGGATGATAATGGCGAGGAGTTTTCAAAGGACGCGAACATAATGGTATAATTGATTTTTCTATTTATAGCCAAAATTTGAAACATGATAATTCTCGAATAATTTTTCTCTTTGCTTACTCATTGTACTTGTTCATATTAGCACTAAATTAAAGATCCGTGAACAAAATGAGGAATCACTGGGATTGCTAATGATAGCTCAATGTTTACATTGCTTATTAACGATAATATACTTTACAAAATAATGGAAATTATTCAAATTGTTACTTCATAAATTTAATAATTTCATAAACAACCAACTGCTTCGTGAATCTTCTCATGAATCACATTGATGTGGTTCAGATTGTATCTTGTGATTCAAAGCCGTCGTGCATCCTCGTGCACACGAAATTAAATTGCAATTTCCTGCTCGTTGCTTGCGAATGGAACCTGCGTTGTTTCCAGCGCTTCCCCCCTGTTCCTTGCGAATGGAGGTATCTTCCGGCAGCATCTCGTCCCCAACAAGTTATTCCGCCGCGGCGCGGAAAGGAGGCTGCAGAAATTCCGTGGACGCGTTGGCGCCAGCGCGCGCGCCGCACCTCGAAATGAAACGGACCCCGTGGCGCCGACATCGCGTGCGGAGACGGGTCGCGCGCGGGAATCGTTTCCTTGTGGAATAATAAACGCGCATCTGGCTCTGGCGTGGAATATAAGGAGATAAAGGGCGAAGACGTGTAGAATTTTATTATTTTACTAGCGCACCCGTGCGGCAACTCTCGCATGTTAACCGCACCTTCTTCCCTATTTTTCCATTTCCAACCGGGAGCGGTGGTTCAGTGCATCAACTAATGTCACTGCAGCGCCTCTAACCGGGAGGTTTTAGGTTCGAGTCCAGACGGCGGCAGGATTTTCGACACTAGCTTTTCAGCTAGGTTGAATTCAGTCGCTGTCTGGAGGAGAATTCTTGCGGCCGGCTGCTCTGATCGATAGTTTTCCGCGGTTTCTCCGATCAACACCAGGCGAATGCCGGAGCAGTACCCTAACCAACAAGTCACGAATCGCGCGCGATCTTTCCTTCCCCTTCGTTGTCCTATCCTCACCCCCTTACATACACTTACACTAACATGCCAGGAGACCAGTCGGGAACTTAGAACTTGTCCCGGATGGGGCGGTGTCCCACTGGTGAGAGATACCTGGTTGGGAAAAAATCGCCAGTGGCCGGTAGGTCGGCGCCGGATCTCGCCATCTAGTGGGGGAAAATCACCGCCAACTTCCGTTGAAAAACATGCCCTACACTTAAGGGACGAATTCCCTCAGTAGTTGACGCGCCGGGAATCACTAATCAATTAATCAAATCCATTTTCATATTAAATCTGTAATATACCTTTGTCTTCAAGACCTGTTATCCTTCATCACTTGTTCTATATATCCTTGTAATCGGTAACAATACATATACACCCTTGTCAGTACAAACTGTTCTTATTTAACGTGTTTACCGAGCAGAGAGGTACACCTGTGTAATTCAATTCCGTAAGGTATCAAGCAATTAGTTTAATTTCACATAGTTGCATATTTTACAGGCTCTGAACAGGTGGGACGATTGATTGGAAAATGTGGTGATCGTACAGCGCGTCAGGAAAGTCTCTCCTCACTAGCATCTTGCTGGTGAGCAACAGAAATTATGTTGATAGTATTAGCTGTAGCTTGAAGAGGGAAATAGCGTACTCACCACAACCATAATAGATGCTGAAAGTGTTGTCCCTTTCACTTTTTCCCCAATGATCTGGTTGCTGCCAACGTAAATGTAGTTTTTAATAGAAGGTCCTGATCTGACTTGGTGCGGATTTTCCTGGTGCACTATACAACTCTGTCTTATGGCTTCTCAGTTGGTAGGAGCAAGCATTCTCTGATGAAGATTATGTAAAGAGAGAGGATCGCGCAACTTCCCTTAATCATTAGATTCAATGCAGATTTTAAAGAGGAAAGTGTGCATATTGTTGACTGTTGATGGGAGGAGTGTTTATTTCATTACCTAATATCTGCCCAATTACCGAGGGAGGTGTGAAAGGGGAGTCGATTGCGTAAACGAGGTTCTTTGTGATACTCTTTATGTAAATTCAAATGGAGTGCCACAAAAACTCTGGATATATTTTGGAAGAATGTAGAAAGTTTTGTGATGCAGAAATTTTTGTGATGTAGTATGCGAGGAAAGGTTCTGCGGCTAAGTCTTTTATGAAGAGAATTAAGAAAGGGAATTATGGGAGGGAAATATGAAAAGACAAACCGAGTCAAGTTGACAACTAGTTAATTAATAAATAAGTAAATGTGAATAATTAAAATTATGTAAAAAATAAAATCATGTATGTTCCATGGGCTTTAACTGCTGGTAATGATTTCGGGCGATAAAAAGCCAGAGGGTCTTTGGCCTGAGGGCTTTTTGTCGCCACTCAATCATTAGAATCCTTACAACGCCCTTGGTGCGTTTATAACCATTTCACGCACATAGATAAAATACGCCCGCGAAGCAAGGCAAAGCGACGGATGCCTGGTGGCCGCTGTCTTTGGCGAAGGGCGTCCGTCACTTGTCAGAAAACCTGCAGCAGCGGTGGTGTCGCGGCCATACTGCGGTCACAGTGGAACGGAATTTGCTGGAAACGGCAGCAGAAGTTACTGTCGTGTTTCCAAGCGTTTTTTCGCGACATCGCTGAGACACGAAGCAGTGGGATCTAGGAAATCGCATTCCTTTCCAGGGGCAAGGACGAGCGTTTCTGTCCTTCGTGTCTGGCTGGCGTCTTCCATTTGCCTATATCGACGTTCTTCACTCTGGCACTGTTTCGTAAAATTTGACAAAATTCTTGCTGAGGAATGCAGAAAAAGAAGAATTAGTGTGTCTGAGCAACAATCAAAGGACTGTCCAAATAAAGAAGTGAATATTTCGAAGGCAGTTTATAACTGTATTGGGAGACGAGTTAGAAACTGAAAATCTACTTCTTCTATTAAAACTTCTTTAAACAAAAACAGGTAATATTTGCAGGGGTGTTTTCCTTGTCCTTAGCAGTTAAAGATCCACGTTCTGGTTATAAGTATACTTGACGAAAATGTCCACATGTACTGTTTATTTACAGGTGAAAAGGCCAAACAGTCATTACTTGCCGCGATGGTCGTAGTGCATCTTACAACGAAATTTTACTGGTCAAAAAATTGCAGCTGGTATGTTTAAGAGTGAATAAAGTCACAAATTACTGTTTTGAATTGTTAATAGAAGTTTACCAGCTCTACGATCATTACGATAAATAGTAACATTCTAGTTTCTTCTAACAAATGTGAAAAACGAAGACAAAGACAATATAAATCATTATTATTTATACTGTTGTTGTAGAAAATACCAATTTTTTTAAGCAATATTGACTACGTAAAAGATTTTATTTTTTACTGATAAGTTATTACTGGTAATTGCCGTCGTTACGGATCTCGATACATACTGAATAACTTACCTGGATCGAAAGGATTGTGGTTTATTTAAACTGCAATTGGGTGTAACCTGGTGGCAGTTAATTACATAAATAGGATAATAAATGTCATGCAAATAATATTATAATGGTAATAATAATAATAATAATAATAATAATAATAATAATAATAATAATAATAATAACAATACTATAAAAACTGCTGATTCTAAAACATTAAATTGCATGAAAAAGAAAAGAAACATCTATCATCTAAAACCGCACTGAGTGTATATACAATTAAGTCCGCACTGCACTTCACTTCTCTAACACTAAAAACTTTTCCTTCATTACTTCTCTGCTCTACACTGCACGACACCTCACTTCACTGTATAACTTAATATTCGTAGTGAACGCCCTCATAAACTCTAAAAATACCCTAAAGTAGTTTCCTAAACTGTTGAACGCTTCGAGGAAAGGGTTCTAAGGTTTTCGCAGGTAATCTATTCCAATCCCTTATCGATCGATTTGTGAAAGAGAATTGCGGGTTCGCGGAGTGATCTGGACGAGCGCTCGTTTAGCCAGAGCGCGCGCTGCGCCGCGCCGCGCAGCGTCGACGGCGGCTGTTCGCCGAACGCCGGGGGGCGTGGCGTCTCGCCCCGCGCCGCCCTCGCCGCCCGCAGTGCCCGTCCCCGCGTCCCGCGCCGCCGCCGCCGCCGCCGCCGCCGGTCGCTGCGTTGCCGCTCCGCTGCGCGCGGGTGCCCGCTTACTGCCCGTCGCGTTCCTCTCTTCTCCCCTCCCCCCCCCACCCACTCCCTCTCACCCTTTCTCTTTCCCACTGCCAGAGAGCTGTCCGGTGACCTCCGTCAACTTGATGTTCGACGCGTGGTTGCTGTTTCCTTGAATCGCTCGTATTTTATGTGGTAGACTTGGAGACCTATGACGCTATGTAATATGTGGCGATGGCATTAGTTTTTTAATGGCTACGAACACTTCATTGTGTGAAGATGTCTAACGCTAATTATCACACATTGAAATTTAAACATTACTTGGTCTATTAACTTCGATTCATTTTTTTAACATATGTCTGAATGTATTAAGATGCAGTTGATCACTGCACCAATAGTTACTTTGACATCAATACTTTTTGCTCTTGATGCGCTTATTTTTCCTATTCTAAATTGATGATAATATCTTATTTTTGGAATTCAATTCACCTTATCAACGCATTTTTAATTCCTTGATACTTATTTTTTAAACCAAAAAATCTAGTAATTTAATACATACGTAGAAGGATACACTTGAACACAGGCAAGGAAGTGAGAAGAAGGGATAGAATGATAAAATATTTTCGTTCACTTAATATTGGGACAATAAAAGAGATTACTCGCTTGACAGTTCGAACGTGAAAGGAAAACTCTGCTAATAATGCAATTCTGAGGAACTCAGCCTTACCTTGTGGGTAGATGTTTCGAAGCATTTGCGCGATCAGTGTCGAAAGGGTGAAGTTCCAAACAAGGAAAGCAGAGACATTCCTGACGATTTCCATTTACTGGAAGGGAACGACGTTTTCCATTGTGGACAGTGGACACCTCTTGTTTATCTGACAAGTTTGTCAGAGCAGTACTCTTTCCGATGATGTATATCCACATTTCATACATTCGAATTCAGAAGACATTAGTTTCTTCTGTTCTTTAACTTGTAATTTCATATCTGCTTGGCAATTTCAACGACTCCATGATCAGCCATCATTCTAAATTTTCTATTGTATTTTCCACATACTTTCTCTACAAACGCGTACACGCAGAGGTTGCTCTGGTCTTCAACTGATGTCACCACAGTGCCTCTGATTAGGAAATACTAGGGTTCAAGTCTCGAAAGTGACAGGATTTTCGTTTCTAGCTACATCGCTAAGCCGAGTTCAGTCACCGTCTGGAGGAGAATTCTAGCTGCTGGCTGCTCTGATCAGTACTTTTTCATGGTTTCTCGAATCAACACCAGGGGAATACCGAAGCAAAACCCTGAAAAAATGTCCACAGTCCGCGCTATCTTTCCTTCCTCTTCCTTATCCTATCCTTATCCCTTACCTACACACACTTACTTACATGCACTACACTACCACGCATGCCAGGAGACCAGAGCTTAGAGCTTGTTCAAGCTGGTACGAGATATCTGGATGGGGAAACGCGCAATCCGACGTGCAGTTGGTGCCGGATCTCTTCATTTAACAGAGGAAGATCGTTGCCACCTCCCTTGATAAAACACATGCATTACATTTACGGGTTTACTGACCATAGTCGTTGACACGCCCGGAAACACGAAATAATCACCGGTAGCGATAGCTCAGTGCATGTCTGATGTCACTGCAGCGCCTCTAACCGGGAGGTCCTAGGTTCGAGTCCTGACGGCGGCAGGATTTTCGACACTAGCTTTTCAGCTAGGTCTAATTCAGCTGCTGTCTGGAGGAGAATTCTAGCGGCCGCCTGCTCTGATCGGTAGTTTTCCGTGGTTTCTCCGATCACCACCAGGCGAATGCCGGAGCAGTACCCTACCAAACGGGCCACGGACCGCGCGCGATCTGTCCTTCCTCTTCCTTGTCCTATCCTCTCCCCTTACACACACACTTACACTAACATGCACTACACTACCACATATTCCGGGAGACCGGTCGGGAGCTTAGAGCTTGTCCCGACTGGGGCGATGCCCCGTTGGTGGGAGAGTCCTGGTTAGGGGGAAACCCCACTAGCCGACGGTAGGTCGGCGCCGGATCTCGCCATCCAGCGGGGGAAGATCACCGCCATCTCCCGAGAAAAAAACATGCACTACACTAACGTGACTAATGACCGAAGTAGTTGACGCGCCCGGAAACACGAAAAATCAATCAATCAATCAACGAAATAATCAATGTACTCGTACGTCTCCTAGAGACTGCGCCTTAAAGCATCTTCTCCACATTATCCCTTCTTCGCTTTTGATTTTACAAATTCTCATGAATCATGATGAAAAATTGTAATGCAATTGAACAGGTAGCAAATAAATATTAAAAATTAGTGTTTTTTTGGCGCACGACTACATAATTTTCTCTTCTTACGAAGTATTCGTAAGGCGAGAAAGTAACAAAATGAATCCATGTGTTTTCTTCTTTCATAGATGTTTCTGTGCACGTTACCTTCCTGATAAGTCCCGAATCTTTTTAACCCGGGAGGTGACGGTGATACCTTCCCTCTTGAATGGAGGGGAAATTCGCCCTTTTCCGGGCCACTGTTACAAACTTTCTCGTCTAACGAAGTAAAGGATAGCAAGTGAAATGTATTGGATATTTTTTATTCATTGTATTTCTGTTTGTCAGAACTGTTTATGCTGGATCAAGTCTCAAATTTATTTTGAAAATAATCAAACAATAGTTCTTATTTGATTGCCTTGAAAATCAATTTGTGTTGTCCCAACAAGCTACAATCAAATTACTGACATCAGTATATCTCACTCGAGGAAAAGTGATGGAGTTTTCTCCTTTATAAGAAACCACAAATCACTGAAAGTGTATTATTTCCTAATAGGAAATTCTCTCCCAGGGGTGTATCAAACAGATTTAGACAAAAAACACAGAAGTTGGCATATTTTGAGTATTTTTGGTTTCAGAAGCACAAGGAACTCGCAAAATAAATTATACAACAAAAGTATTCATCATTTTATGTTTCCGGGTGCATTAACAGCTAAGGTCATTAGTCCCGTAAGTGTGGTGCATGTTTCTGACACTGGAGTTTCCCCGCTGGATTGCGAGATTCGACGCCTACCTACTCTTCGGCTTGCGGAGATTTTCCCCAACGTGGGGAAAATATGATATAACATATGCTCCAAGCTCCCGACCAGTCTCCCGGCATGTGTGGTAGTGTAGTGTATGTGTATTTAAGGGATGAGGATATGAAAAGAAAAAGAAAGGAAGGATCGCGCGCGGTCCGTGGCCTATTTGTTAGGGTACTGCTCCTGCATTCTTCTGGTATTGATAGAAAAAAACACGAAAAATTACCGGTCAGGCCAGCCGCCAGTTGTAATGCTCCACTAGTAAGCGACTAAGTTCGTCTTAGCTACATAGTGTTGAACCCTGGATCCTCAGTCAGGGTCGTTGGCGACGATGCTGGTTTTGAGCCATTCTCATGCGATTTCACCTCTTCCCTTCAAGAACATATCCTATTAAAAGAATATTAAAAGAATCCTATCAATCCTATTAAAAGAATCCTATCTCTAATAACTGCACAACATTAACAACAAACCTAAATAGCAAATATCCTATCAGCATTGCCACATTAATTTTATTTCTTTTAATCTTCTGTACGTTTTCAGTGGTATCTTCCATGCACAACTTTCTTATTGTCCGCAAATTCACTTAATAAGGCACCCCGTCAGCTTCCATATCCTTTTCATTCTGTCTTCGGTCAATTTAGAAATCAGTAAGTTTCCTTGAATTCGTTCTTAATATTTTATTTCTTCAAACTTACTTTAAAAATTAAGAATTTTTCAAAAATAGAGATTCTGCGAGAGCAACTAATTGTTGTGATATTTTTTGCAACGTTGAAGTTATATTTGTACCACAGTATTGTGCGTGTATACTCACATGTACACAAGTGAGCGGAGTTTTATTGACTTGAGAGGGAAAGCGACTGAGTTCACCTAAGAGCCTGTATTGCCGCTATCTCGCCATCGTTTCTCACTGGAATGTTCTGGGGTTCGAATCTCGACGGTGGCGAACGACACGAGCTAGGTCGAATACAGCCACTCTTGGAAGTAAAATTGTAGGGGCTTGCTCTTCTGATCGGTAATTTTTTCGGTACTACCAGGCGAGTGCTGGAGCAGTACCCTAACAAACAGACAGCGGACCACGCGCTCTCTTTCCTTCCTTATTCTTGCCCCTTTCTCCCCTTACCGAAATACTTACACGCATCACACTACCACACATGTCGGAAGACCAGTGGGAAGCTTATAGCTTGTCCTGACTGGGGCGGTGTCACGCTGGGGGTAGATACCTGGAGGAGAAGATCCTTAGCAAGTCGACGTATAGGTTGGATCTAGATCTCTAAATCTAGCAGGAGGCGGGAACACCACTACCTTTCGCCATATAACATTGACTACACTAAGAGGACGAATGATCATAGCAATCGACGTGCCCGGAAACGTCCATGAGAGGGAACATCTTCATGGAGAGAAGTACTCGCCATTCCTTGCCCTTGGAGCTTCCCTCCCTGCGGCCCCATTCCTCGCGACCCCGACGCGCCGAGCCGAGCCGAGCGGAGCGGAGCTGAGCCGTCCTTTGAAGCGCTGCGCGGTGGCGCAGGGCTGCGTGCATTCTTGGCTAATTAACCTGCGCTGCCGCCCGCGCCCCTCGCCGAGCCCTGCCTTGACACGCCCCCTTCGCTGCTCGCGTCTCTCGTGGCGGCGGCGCCCTGGGGGCTACGAGGCAGCGCCCGTTAGTCTATTTGATAAGATTGTTTTTATTGGACGACTAATCGAAATGCTTAGGATTTATACTGCCAACAACGCGTTTGTTCGTTAAAGGATTCTTGCCGGTGGGTGTAAGGCGATATGAAGTGTTTCAGTCACGGGATTCAAGGATGGAGAGAAAGAGATGGCGGAATAGGTCATGAAAATATGGCGACATGAACTGTTGGAATCGTAGGATTCAAGGGTGGAGTGAACGAGAGGTAGGGATAGGACATTATACTTTCACTGACACGCTCGTAAGTCCCCCTTTCGATAACTGTTTTTGATTCACTTGAAAAAACTTTACATTCACTACGATAATTAACAGAGAAGCTACTACATTAAAAATGATTTAATTCTCGGAAATCTCTTCTTTCCGGATAACCCACATGTCTCCTTAGACCACATAGTACGAGAAACAACCAACCACATGTCGAGGCAGGCCTGTTCTTTTCTTTGCAACAGCCTAGGAATACTTTCACGCCTCTTCCGAGATGGAAAAGAACAACTTAGTGGAAAGGTCGAAGCGCGATATCTTGTACATCTTCGGCGAACCCCAGCGAGCGACGGCGATTCCGGGGGCCGGCGCGGCGCAATCCGCGTGCTTGGGAGGGCGCGTCACGTGGCGACGGCCGCCTCCAGATCGTTAGCGGCGGCTGCCAAGCGCTTCCCGCTCGCGGCACGCGGCCCGCACGCCGCCCCCACTGTCGCTGTCCAACGGCCTCCGACCCTCCCGAAGAGCTTCCTCTGTCACTCCTAGCTCCGCCCCCTGTCTCAAATGCCACTTTATCGCCCCAAATTTATCCTGCTGCCCCGCCTCACCCGCTACCCCACCCTCCCTATTACATCATCTCCCCGTTATTGCTGCCGTCTCCGTGATCCCTGTCCTCCCCGACATCACTGTCCCCACTGACATCCCTGTCCCCACCGACATCCCTGTCTATCCCGACATCCCTGTCTATCCCGACATCCCTGTCTTTCCCGACATCCCTGTCTTTCCCGACATCCCTGTCTTTCCCGACATCCCTGTCTTTCCCGACATCCCTGTCTTTCCCGACATCCCTGTCTTTCCCGACATCCCTGTCTTTCCCGACATCCCTTTCTTTCCCGACATCCCTGTCTTTCCCGACATCCCTTTCTTTCCCGACATCCCTTTCTTTCCCGACATCCCTTTCTTTCCCGACATCCCTTTCTTTCCCGACATCCCTGTCTTTCCCGACATCCCTGTCTTTCCCGACATCCCTGTCTTTCCCGACATCCCTGTCTTTCCCGACATCCCTGCCTTCCGCCGTCATCCCTGCCTTCCGCCGTCATCCCTGTCTTCACCCGACATCTTTCCCTTCCCCGTACATATCTGCCTTCCCCCGACATTCCTTTCTTCCCCTGACGTTTCTGCTTTCCCCGACATCCTTCCCTTCCAGTCTGCCTTCTCCCGCCACCGCCACCTCTGCTGTCTCCGTCCCTCCGCTGCATTCACCTCCATCGCCTTCTCTGTAGCCTCAACCGCCGCAGTCACCCGTACCATTGCTTCACTGTCTCAGTAGTTTCCATCACCAGCCTTTCACCAGTTCGGTTTCTGCCAGCCCGCACTATCACTGCCTCTCCAGATAGCTCAAAGTGTCTCAAAGCCTTATTACCACCACCACCACCACCGCCGCCGCCACTATTACCACATACGTCCCATCTTCGTCTCTCTTCTACCATGTATATGCTTAGGTGTCTCAGAACATCAATTCATGTCACCACAATGCCTCTGAACGGTAGGGCTTAGGGTTCGAGTTCCAACGGTGGCAGGATTTTCGACATAGCTGCATAGTTAGGTCGAGTTGAGCCGCTGTCTGGAGGAGAATTCTAGCTGCCGGCTGCATTGATCGGGAGTTTTCCGTGGTTTCCCCGTTCACACTGAGTGAGTGTTAGAGCTGTACACTAACAAACTAGCCACAGACCGCGCGCGATCTTTCCTACCTCTTCCTTGTACTATCACCCCTTTCTTTCACATTCACTTACGTGCACTACCCTTCCACATAGTCCGGGAGACAGACGGGAGCTTAGAGTTTGTCTCAGTAGGAGCGGTGACCCGCTGATGAAAGATATCTACTTGGGGAAAAACCCGCTAGCTGACGGATAGGTCGGCGCCGGCCGTCTTGCATCCAGCGAGTGAAGATCACCGCCATTCCCGCAATAAAAACGTACACTACACTTCCAGGACTAGTAATTGACGCGTCTGGAATCATCGGTCAATCCATCAATTAATTAATCACTACCTCCGACTCCGCACTTTCGACATTTCTGCAACCTCCGTTTTCCACCCATCCACGTCATCCTCGCCGCAAAGGACGCCCCTCAGGACTGTTTAAAAAACTTTCCTGAGAGGCACTCGTTGCAACGCGAATGACGTTGGTGATAGTGACGAGAAGGATGGTTGCAGACGTGTCGAAGGGGGTTGTGAGGAAGTAGGGAAGTGGTGGTGGTGGTGACCTCACAACCCCCTTCGACATTCCTGCAACCATCCTTCTCCGCGCTATCACCAAAGTCGTAGTTGTCGCAACGAGGTCCCTCATGGATGAGTCAGCGCAGCGCCTGTGATGAGCTGCTGCGGTCGCCCGGCCGGTGCGGGCGCGTCCCGTCGCGTTCCGTCCGCGTCGCCCCGCGCGCCCGCCGCAGGCGCCGCCTCCGCTAATTTACGACTGGAGCGCAGATGCCGCCTCCGATTGGGCAAGGCGGCCCGGCCAGGTGGGCTCCTGTAAACAAGCGACCGCTGCGTGGGAACAAAAGGGAGATTCGGCACCCTTGATAGATGGGCTATGCTGGCCTAGGGATTTCGATGTGGATTTGATAGATTGTTTACGAACGGGTTGTGAAAGTTCCTCAAGGTCGGAGTCGTTTGATTCGTCGGCGTGTCGTCGTGCTGGTTTCGTGCTGGCTGAGTAGATGACTGTTTTCAGGAACATTCTCGTTTTGAACGAAAAATGTCTGAAATTGGGTTTTATGAAATTGGTTTGTTTTTAAAATGTCAGGGGGTGTGTTTCAGTTGAGTGTGATAGAATAAATTAGATAACATTTTTCTTAAATTCAAAATATAACTATTGCTGCATCGGAATTTGTCTTTAGACAGCATTTCGAATTTATTCACTTGTTGAAAAATATCCGTTGTAAACCCCGTTACTGATTCTTGCACATTTATCACTATTATTACATTGAAATCACGTAGTAAGGCTATCGACTGAAATCCTTCACAATTATGCTAGTTTGCTTTCCCACACATTCCTAACATTTTCATCGTGTCAGAATGATTCACGATTCGAAAGAATTTACTGCGATTTACGATTTCAATGTTCATCGTGCGTCATCGGCCGGGCAATCTTTCGTACCTGTCTCTCAGGTTGACCACTCCTGAGATACAGAAGTCTTTGACTCCACTTCGCGGAGATCCTACGACATCGACCGCAACAACGTCGCAAAAACATTTCCGGTGGTACTTCTGAGGTGTCGTTTTCCCAGGCCACCTCGTGGATCCCAGCTTGCGACCTTGCCGTAGATGTTGACCATGGTGCAGAACCTGTAAATCAAGCGCTTTAAACTCATTTTGTCTAACGAGTTGGGTAGTGTTCGGATTGGAGAGCCAGGTAGGCGATATTTCTGGATCGAATTTTAGAGTCGGGAGGTATTTACGTATTAGTCGTTTCCGAAATGCGCTATTATGATGATAAAGGCTTTAATCATGTTTGATACAATTGTCATTGTCTTTCATAACGTTTCTTATTGAGATGACTCATCTCGCAGATCATGTATTTTTAGAAAAAATCATCAATAAAAAATGTGATGCATGGATGATTGTTTCTGTGATTTTGCCCATTATTCTAAATATTAGAGAATCGTACTACACCAGTATGTACAATTAAACTAGCAAACTAAATGTGCATCTTCCACGCATGATACAAATTTGAGATGAAACTACTTGCAGAAAATTTAATTACCGTTAGAAGCCAATAAATAGTGCGTGGAAATATCCTTCTTACATGAATCATCGGGTAACATGTGTTTCAAAAGGCGTCTTCAAGTCCTACGATAAGAATGTCGAAGTTATCTGCGGAAAGGTCGTAGGCTTTCTTGAAAGAGAAAGTACTTATCAGAAATAAATCAATGTTCGAGGGTAAAAAGATAAATCCCACAATGTAGGAAGTTATTGGAACCATTACACAAGATGGACATACATGTCGAAAAGCATCGCTGTGTTACTTGGTTGAGAGAAATCCTATTAGTAGCCCTGCCAAATTACTAGACAAATCGAGTGAACAAATCTCGGAGTTTTGAAAATTGCCATTATTTTTCGTTGGTACCTATTGCACATTGCACTAAAAATCTTGAAATATGTGTGTGCGTGAGGGGGGGGGGCAGGGGAGCCGGAGATGGGGAGGGGCACTTATAGGTAGTTTTGTACTTTTTTCCATTCACAGAAAAGTTCCTATAAGGCTTTGTTTTAAAATTAACTCTTTCAAAGTTACAGCCTTGAAAAGTTCAATTTTATAATTACAAGGACCTTTGTTTTAGATATCTCCCTTTGTTAAATGCACATGCATCCCTTTGTTAAATTCATACATGTTAAATGCACGGAAGAAATTAAATTTTGGTTCAACATTTATCAACAACAGTTGTCACCCCTATCCCCCCCCCCCCACACACACACTTCAGGATTTTTAGTATTACGTCCCGTAGGCACCAATAAATAATCATACCAAATTTCAAAACTTCGAGATTTTTTTCCCTTCGATCACCAGTTTTGGGTCCATTTTTACCGGGCTCTAGGACGGGAAAACATCACCATTTTTTTCTAAGATTCAGTCAGGTTTTTTCAAAAAAAATATTTCTGCTTGACCCGAAAGCCCTCCGCTTCCGAGTACGATACAAGCATTTGAGTGCGATTCGGTACCCGAGTACGATCCAGTGAGGGATATTCTCTAGATGAATAATCTAATCTGACGTTAAAGACAATGCATCCCAAATGCCATGGAACTGAGGTAGAGACCGCCCTCGCTGTACGCCGCCCACGCGCATCGCCCGCAGCGGCGCGGCGCCGCGTTCCGGCGCGGCAAGGCCTGCCTGCGCTGGCGGCGGAGGGCTGGATTCTCTGCGTCAGCGCGGAGCGGCCGATCACCCCGCCACGCCTCGCCTCGCCACGCCCGTTGCGCTGTGCCATGCAATGCCTGCCGCCGGCGCCGGAGGGGATGACGCGGCGCTTCGCGGCGGCGGTGACGGAAACGGGCATCGGTGGCGATGAGAGCCATGTTAGCGATGATGATAATGATCGTGGTGGGGTTGGTAGTCTTGATTGTGGCGGTATTGTGGGGGTAATGGTGGCAGTAATGCAGGCGGTGGAGTTGGAGGTAGAGGCGGTGGCGGAGACGGGGACGGTGGCGGGGTGGGTAACGGGGGCGAGAGCATCTGCGCATGCGCACTCGCGTTGGGGCATGCGCGGTCCTCCGAGAGATCGTTGCCGCCATGGCGGTGGAGTGCACAGGCACTATAAACGTAGCATTGAGGTTCTGAAGTGCCACGCGGGGGAAGGTAGTGGGATCCTGGCGAGTTCAGTAGTTGTGTAGAAATAAAGCGTGCGTGTAAGACATACTGCTTCTTTTCTGAACTTAGTCCTCTCTAGAAAGAGGTGATGATAGGGTGGATGGTATGAATTATTGATACTAGTGTTTCATGACCACGCTCAACAACCAACCTACATAAACGTCTGAGCACGGTTGCTGTGGACGCACTGTAGCGTGGATCTGATAAGTGGTACTACATTGATCAGCTTTTTAATGATATTTAATTTTTTACATTATTCCCTGCCCTAATGCTAGCTTTTAGCAGACAATGTAAGTTGTATATATTGTACTGTCTTGTTCATATGTGATTTATTCCATGCTTATTATTTGTGTTGACGGAGTTATACACGAACAGCTGGAAAGGGAGTTTTAAAAGGACCTTTCTTTAAATGAGTGCGGTGTGCGCAATTATAAAACCCACATAATATGGAGGTTTGAAATAATAGGGTAAGAAGGAAAAATGGAGACGTTTCTTTTCTTCGGTAACGAATTAATTAAATGTGCTGTATAGAGATACCATTTGTGTAATTATTCAAGCGTTTACTTTCATAAAAACCTTTGCCAATGGTATTGCCGTAACTACGAATTTCAATCCTCTATTTCTGAAATATTCTTTTGACCAGGAGATCCTTTAAGATATATTTTTCTTTATTTTCAAAATTCCTAGATACTCCAATTTCTTATAAGATAATTTGTCTCTTTATAAGACAAGACGCGAAATTTCTGGGGGTCCGAAGGCTAGGTTTCTCTGAAACAGAAATCAGAATGCATCAGCTAGAATCATGAGCGTAGAGATGATGTCATTTTGGTGCAAGGTTGCACAGTTCCACTTCAGTGTTCGCATTTGCCTCCGTCATCGTCTCTACCATCGCCACCGCTACTGCCACCACCGCCAGCACTACCGTCCCAACCACCACCATCGCCACCACCACTATTACCACCGTCGTCACTGCCGCAGCCACCGCCATGAAGATCACCATCATGATCATCACCACCATCACCACCATCACCACCACCACCCACCACTGCCGCCGCGGATTCCTCCACCCGCACCACCGCTGCCTCTGTCGCCGCCTTCGCCACCGCCACCAACACTACCATCGTCGACGCTGTCACCTCCACCACCACAGCCATCAGAGTTAACGCGCTGGCCCAACCGCCCCCACCGCCACCGTGTGCAGCAAGCCCCCTCCCAACGCGGGGCCTCCTCTGCGGCTGCGCCGTCTGCCAGGTGCGGGGCGGCCGGCCCAGGGCAGGGCAGAGGGGCGGGCGATTATGACATCAGGATGATGTAGTGGCTTGTCTGCGCCCCCCCCCGCCCCGCCCCGCTCCACCCCTTCCCGCTGCGCCGGCGGGGCGCGCCCGCCTGTCAGTTCGCGGCTCGTCGGCCGACAGGCAGAAATTGACCGCGGCGACATCTCGAGAAAACAACACGGGCGGCGATTATGCGCTGTTTGTCATAGCGGCTGCCGCGCCGCCCCGCGCGCGGACGGCCCGCAGCATGAGAGGGCGGAACGCGTTACGCGCCTGATTTGCGAAGAACACTGGCTATTTAGCGGCCGGCGGGGCTCCAAAGGCTTCCGCTTTTGCCCTTGCGCTCCGTAAAGGCCGCGGCGCCGTTGGAAAGTTTTTCTATGCCGAGAAGTCAGAGAAGAAGACGAAAACTATAGACAAAATTGGCAAGTTACTTTTCCTCTGACGGGTTTTTTTTTTTTTTTTTTGCTAATTTTTAGTAAATATTAATGCGAATATCGGTCTTTAAATAATTGATCCAAAAATGGAATTATGCGAGCCCCGAATATGAGACCCCGTTTATAATTTAAACATAACTTGGGAGATACTTGAAATTAAGGCAAACTTTTTGAGAAATTTAATTCATATTTATTGTACTAATAATTATTTTGGATCATCAAAATAGTATGTGTACTAGAACAGCAACAAATTAAATTAAAGTAAGTAATTTCTATGAAAAAAAAAGGTTCATAATATGTGGTCCGATTATAAAATTCTGTTTGACCTGAAATTGATTTTTTTAAAGTACATATATTTGTTATTTTATATAAACTAAAGGTCAAAAATTCATTTTATTTTATCACTTGAATAAAATAATTAAAATAATTGGTGTCTTGTGCGTTCTTTGTTCATTTGCTTATTGCACTATGAGCAAATAAGTAAATTACATGCTCCACAATCTTTATGTGCCCACATGTGGTACTCCATACTCTGTCGCCACTACTTACCATGATCGTTCGCTCCAAACCCCAGGTCCCCTACGGGTCTTATATTGTGAGCCACGTGGTTGAATATGAAAATACATCAGGCTACGTTTCCTCAAAAGTATCCTGGAAGAATGTGTACACTTATACATGCAATGTATACACTTACTCATGCATAAGTGTGAACATGCAAAGGCATGTGTACACTTACCGACTGTTATGTATAATCACAATGAGAAGACCATCATATCTTAAAAAAATTCAAACTTTAACTTCAAAAAATCCGAAAAAAGAACGTGATGTAAAATCCTCAGGAAGAAATATTTCCACAAAACCTGCCTAAAACCTTGCACAACACTCATACACGAGCAATGACCCCTCTGGCGACTCAGTGCAGTAAGCTCTACTAGTTAGGAAGGTGTCTGCGATGCTGCATCACTTACTAGACCGGAACATCAGCGGATTTCATGTTAAGACGGCTCCACACATTCGGCATTCGCCGAGCAGCGAGCTAGTGCTCGGCCAATCCCGAGCAGCTGACGTGTTCGGCGAATGTTCGCTCCCTTTGATGTGTCCAAAAGACAGACACGCGGTGGGTAGGGCGAACTCCGAATGTTCGTCATTCGGCAAATAGCAAGCAACTCATCCACACTACTCGGGATTCGGCGAGCGGTTGCTCGGTGTTCGCCGAATAACGAATGTGTGCAGCCGCCTTTTGGATACGGTATCATTCGGGGACCTACCCTATCTTCGAGTACTATCATCTTTGTTTAGTCGTTTTCGGAACACTGCCACGAAAGATGTTTTCTAATGCGTTTGTAAAATGTTTTGCAGGATGTGATGTCATTTCTCGAGCATTTGGATAAATGTAACGGTAGTTAAATCAGAGCAATAGAATGACGCGTCCCGAATATGTTTGCTGTTGTGTTGTATAAAAGAATGAAGTCATGCATGAAATTGTTTAATTCAGTCACAAAGTGCTTTTACACGCACATTTGAATGTTCATTGCTCTGCACATTCACAACTGCAATAGAACTAAATTTGAATTTTGTGCAAATATTCTCAGTAATTGTTCCGTTAATTATAGAAAATGGCGATAAATGACAGTATGGAATGTGAAAACAGTAATTGCATGTCATGAACGTGTTCAGAATCTTTCCGATTTACTTCTACCTTTGAGAAAATTTAATAATACGTAGCTGAATGATGCCACAAAAAACGTACTTCCAAACTAAAGCATTCCTACTAATGCTTCGTTCTTAACAAACTAAATTTTTAATACATTGTGAACGTGGTTTGAGTAAAACTTTACTGCTTTGCGTAAGACAACTTTTATATTACAAGGTTGCATAGTTGCACAAAGTATTGCATTTACTCATTATTTCATTATCTTGTTAGCTTATAATTTTATGCGGAAGATAAATTCGAATTTGCTGAAATAACACAAACCGAATTGCTGTAACACAAACCGAATTACGATTTTATTTCAAATAGCTTTTCGTAACGAAAACCAATAACAAAACGAAATCTGTGGCTGTGGTAAGAGAGTACACTGAACATCAAAATAATGAAAATAATTAATTTTATCATGAATTTCTTAAAAATTCGTTTAAATGGTCAAATCTGTTATTAACACACTACAATTCCAGCTAATTTAGCTTTCCCGATATGATTATTCGTATCAACTAAAGTATATTTACATCCAAATTCAACGTCAATTGAATAATAATTTTTATATGAATGTAATAATAATTATATATTTTACTAGCCACCTCCCAAATAGAATTGTATTATTCCAGGGGTGATTTTTCTGACTCCGCTCCCATCGGCCTGCCGGTGTAAGTCCCCCTCTTGGGAATTCACCGCAGAGTCGAATCGACGCCTCTTGCAAGCACGCTCGCCCGCCGCGCGGCGTTGTTACAGCGGCAAATACGCAATTACCTGGCGGAGCGGAGAAGCGCGCAGCGCGAGGTGGCTCCGTCGGCGGCTGCTTATTACTTTTTAATTGGCGTGCCGGCGCGCACCGCGGCCGATCGCGCCGATTTATGAGGCGAGACCGAGACCGAGACCGCGAGCGCAGGCGCCGTCACCCACTGTTCGCGGGGACTCCATGCGCGGCCGCGCGTCGTGTCAGGGCTGCTGCTGCCAATGGCTCGTGCGATACGCTCGTGGAACGAATTCGTAAACGTAAACACGGCATTCCATCGTGTATTCTTGTATGTAGTTCAGCGTTTCAATGTTATTTATAACTTCTCTTCTTCTTCGTCTTTCTTTTCTTATTCTTCCTCCTCTTGTCCTTCTTCGTCTTTACTTCCCTTTTCCTCTTTCTCCTTTTCTTTTTCCTCTTTCCGTTTTTTCTTCCTCTTTTCTTATTTCTTTTCATTCATCCTCTTCTTTCTCTGCCTAATTTTTGCCTTTCATAGAGGTTCACTGGATGTTCTGTTCAGGTACATCATCCCTCCACATTTTTATCGGCCTTCCTGGGAGAAGCAGCTGGTTTTTCTCATCGCTCCTGGTCTTACTCACCTTCCACACAATTCTTGATTCGTATTGGTCTTTTTTTTCCTTCTCTCTACCATGTCTCCTATCTTCTATATTTCAAACCCTTTCCCTATTGATTATTTTGCCCAACCTAGTCTTTCTGGCAATAATGTTTTCGTAACACATTCACTTCGCCAGTTTCCACCATTTTCTTTAGCTTCTGTTCGGATATCTGCAGCGTAGTATCACTGGTTGATGGTGGTATCATCAGCGAGGTATCACTGGTTTTGTTACGTTTTTGTATACTCAAATTTTTATTTGCGTTCTTAAGTATTTATTTTTCAGAATGATGTAACACAGACACGCTGAAATTCTCTCGCATGTTATCTATTTTGTTACGGCATCATTCAATGGTTATTTGCTTGATTTATATGATGGTTATTTGTTTTTGCTGTCTCGCCTTACTTCAAACTGTCATTTTTCGTACTGCTCAACGTTTTCTGAAAAGTGGCTCCAATTTTTTTCTGCTTAAACTTCATCCTCCCAAAGCGTAAATGACACTTGAAAAACGGCGCTAGTCTAACATTCGTTGAAATCTCTGAGTTTTTAAAAATGCAAATGTTCAATTTTTTTTCGGTGTGTTCCTGATACTTCAATATTAAAGATAGATATTTTTTCTTTAATAAAATGTTCAAAAACCGATATTCAAATAAGGTCGCGTACAATTTTTCGATATGGGAATTTTTTACGTAATTTTCCATGAAATATGTGAAATTTTTACACATTTTTTTTTTCGCAATAAAATGCTAAAAATATTTAGTTAAATTTTTGTCTCGTGTGAATCAAAGATCAGTGAAAAATTTGTGCTGGTCACGTTTTTGTACTTCTAGTATTTGTTTTTTTCTTCAGAAATTGCAAAAGTACAATAATGATGACAATTTTTTTTCTTAAATAAAATATATTCTTAAATATAGATCTTTAAAAGGTCGCATACAAATGTTTAAAAAAAACGAGTACGAGTTTTTTAGTTCTTATATTATTTGCGTGAAATTAAATTAATTTATTTAAAAAATGTAAAAAAAAAGGGTTCCATGTTTTTCTTTAATCCCCCCCCCCCCAGATAGAGAAAATGACGCTTAAAAATGGCTAAGGTCTCACTTTCTTTGTACTTCGAATTTTCGAAAATTGCAAAAATTAGAAATAACGTAAGAAAGTATGTGCTGTTGTAGCACACCTGGTTTATACTGAGGATTCCGGATTAATTTTATCTAATAGCAACACTTATGATTCTTTTTGTTTTTTACAATTTCATCAAAATGCCATTTCTCTATGGATCATATTTCTTCCAGATATGTGTAATTTCCAAACCATCCCGAAGAGTTACGAATCTGAGTAATGTAGAGGTATTCCACAGAATTAATCTTCACACTTTTTTGTGTGTTTCTCAAAAATCTGTTTATATAGCGTTGACTACATTTTATAGTGACATTTGTTTATTATTTGTGTATACTTTATCATGTATTACAGCGACAAAGTTTCCTATAGCTGTTTATATAATCATATTTTTATAGTAATCTTAAGGAAAACTGAAGAAAGTATGTTACAGAGGTTTTATATACACTATTGAAAAATTTTCAATCGATTGTTTACATGGAGGATTCAGATCGAGTGTTAAGACGTGAACATGTGAAGACGTGAACGTTGAAAATTGTTCAGGCTTCATTCACATACATTCCCCCTGATGCCATGTTTTTGTGTACACTTCCACTCACTCTTTCTTGCTGTCCCTATTTCACTGCCCACTTATGCCGTGTTTTTCTGCAGATGAAGACTCAAAACGTTAACTTTTTGCATCACCTAAACGAAACAGCTCATGTCATTTCATGTCACATTTGTGCATGATGACTGAGAGCATTCCAAACTTCCTTCTATTGTACATGTTTGCTTGTTAAGGCCTTTGTAGAACTTCTCACTAATGTTGTTAGCATAGTAGTCAAAGGCCTTTCATCACGCCGACCTTGACAAATGCCTCAAGGGCAATTAAATTCCACGTTTTCTTTAAAAGTCCTTTGTTCTCCGGCGTACATGTTTTAGTAGACTAATCGGTCCGCTCTGTTTAAAGATTAACGATCGCCAGCGTTTCTTCTGTAAGAGGACGCGCAGAAAGAAAGGTATATGTTCGAACATCGCTTTCCACATCTATAAATAAGTTGGAAGATCTGCTTTGCATCATTGGACTCGAGCATGAATGTCCTATGTGGGGAAGACATAAAAACTTGAGATATTTTTAGATTAGATATAGCTGACACAATTCACTGTTTTAATGGCAAGTAAATCAAAGATATGGCGTTCACAAATTGGAGGAGATATAAATTATTCTGACGGACATTAATGGTGGTTCTTATTTCGTGACGTACTAGTATGTTAAGTAATGTATTCTTTCAAGAGGCATCCACTATTAATATAATTTTGAGGCGTGCTTTTTTTATTCCAAGTACGTAGCAGGTCCGTTTAGGCCAGTAGACGATTGTTTTTACATTTTCTAAAACAGATGAGCATCATCGAAGACAGCTTCTCTCCGTATTCTTCTGCCAGTCATATGGGTTGCAGTGCCACCTGTTAATGCCCTAGTGAACTTAGTGCATGTATTTCAAGGTTAGGAATCATTTTCACAAGTGACTTACATTGTCCCTAAAAAGAATATAGCAAGAATTGATACAAATCATGTAGAAAAGCAGATAAGAATATGTATGCGTGTGAATTAAGCCTTCACAGGATGTAAACGGACAGGCCATAAATCTCAAATTTAATAGAGCCAGTGCTGTTTACTTTCATCACTTCTTTAATTAAACTCACAATAGACAATTTAAATTATAAAATCATACGTGTAAATATTTCTTAAAAAGAAAGTTTTAAAGTGTACATTTCTTGCCTTCTAGATTCAAAAATAAATTGATATAATGCGAACATTTTCCATTTGGTGAAATGGCAAGAATAAAACGGCTCAAGCACAAGTTGACCAACATTTGTGAAGTAATTGTGAATCATTTCTATGTATAATCACCGAATACGCTCCCAATTTAGTTTGGCATTAATTAGTGAAGAAAAAATGGCTCACGTTGAACAAACAATAGCGAAGGACAGATGAGAAAAGAAAAACAAATTCGGTGTTAAGGACCCACAAAAATGAATTCTGATTACACTACGTATTCCAGAAAATATTTTGCTACCTACAGAAAGAAGGAAAATACACCTTTTCGATATCAAGAGTACGTGGGTATTGGTCACTCACAAAACGTGTTTTTCTGTGGAAAAATAGTGTTTTCTCTTCCATTACTTTTCCTTTTAACAAAGTAGATACGAAAAAGTAAAAATACTTTTTCCGTCTCAATAACCAGATTACAAGTGAAGCCTTTAAAATTTAAAAGTGTTTATGAGGCGTTGCTTTCTCGTAGTTGTTTAGTTCAGCATAGAGCTTTTTCGGCCACATTGCGGCCATCTTCAGAGCCATTCTGCGGCGGCTTCAAGCCCCGTTAATAACAAAAGCGTTTTAAGCTGAAATAAACGTATATGACAAAACAACGCCTCAACTTTTATACAGATGGTAATGTCCAAAACACCATACCATTTTCTAACATTTTTAAAATGTGTTACATCTGTTACTTGATGGCTAATGTCGACGTGTCAGGGACATTATTATATTCTAATTTTTTTTGCGTGAGTGACGATTCCTGAACGCTGTGCCATGTGTAGTTGGGTTCGTGGCGGGAGGTTCCATTCCGGGAACGAGATGAATCAGGGAGGGTCATCTGGAGGGGACAGCCCGCTCCGCGCGGGCGGTGCACAGCTGGGCGTCTGCTCGCTGACCATGCTGACCTCGGGCGCCGCGTCAAGGCGCAGCATTTGTCGCAATTGCAGCTCGTTGCGCCGCCAGACGCACTGGTGCAGCCGCTCCGGGGGCGGAAGGATGCGGCGGCGGAGGCGGCCACTTTGAACTGTGCGCCTCCGCCTGCCCTGCCCTGCCCTGCCCTGCCCTGCGGTGTGGCACGCGCCGCTCCCGCCAGGCAGGACGCGTATTTTAAAAGCGTTTATATGGGAGAAGAGCAAATCCATAGCGTTGCGGAGAGTTTTCCATCTTTGGCAACCGGTGTTCGAACTCCGGGCACTCCATGCGGAATTGAAATGAGAAAACTGCTTCCAGAAGGATCTTCTACATCTTTAATTTTATTTTATTATGGCTCCATAATCATTCACTCAATAATAATAATAATAATAATAATAATAATAATAATAATAATAATAAATAATAATAATAATAATAATAATAATAATAATAATAATAATAATAATAATAATAATGAGCATAAAGAATCGAACAAACGAAAAAATCGAACTGACGATCACAATAGACAAAATATTCTCCTTATAGATGAAAAGAAGAAAGAAGGAGTAATAATAGACATCTCAGTACCATTATCCTACAACATCAAAACGAAAGAGATTGAAAAAATTTCGAAACATGAAAACGTATCTTATGAACTAAGACATATTTGGAAATTAAATGCTACCAAAACATACCTACTCGTGATATCGGCGGAAGGCCTCGTCAATAAAAACTTCCTAAAAAACTTAACAGAACTTAAACTACCCCAAAACGTTCTGAACATGGGACAGCGCGCAGTTTTCTTGAAAACAGCCCAAATCGTAAGAAAATGTTTAACTTAAGTCCAGATATAAGATGAAGTTCTTTTTCTGTGACCGAAATAACTCTGGGGAAGGTGAGCTTTTTTACCAGTGAAAATAACAGAAAAAATATAATAATAATAATAATAATAATAATAATAATAATAATAATAATAATAATAATTATTATTATTATTATTATTATTATTATCCTGTAAATCACGACTAAAGCAAGATGTGAGTCAGTTGATTATTAAGTCTACTCCAGGTTGCAACCAGCTTCCTACGGAGCAAATCTCGAGACTGTCGGTACCTCTACAATACTTTGCGCAAAATCTGGGTTGTTCCCAATAAAGCACTGCCTTGCACTTTCCAGTCTTTTGAATGACTTGCGAGTTTCGTCAAATTCTTACACAAGTTTTGCGGAACAAATCCCAATGTTTCGGTAACTATCGGAACGACCTGTGCTCTTACGCCCCACATTCGGGTGATCTCGATTTCCATACTCTTCTGTTTAAGACTCTACCTCCTTGTTTCTCTACCTCCTTTACGACGTTTTGATCACATGACATAGCAATATCAACAAGTGGACATATATTTTTTTCTCTAAATCCCGGATAACAATTCCTGGTTTGTTTGCTGCTGCGGTGCGATCAGTTTGAATTTGTTAGTCGTACAGTATTGTACACAATCCCACAGACATCACCGATTTTGGTGAGTGTTCGTACCATTTGGAACATGTGTGTGTAACTTCGAAGGTGTTGCTAGAATCAGAGAAGTTGAGACAATGTGATTAATGGTTTCTACTTGTTCTTGGCAAATGCGGTATTTACCATCTTGGAAAATTTTGAGAACCGTTTTATCATAATGTGTTCTCAAAAGGCTGATCTTGGGCAGCAATTCCAATCTATTACAATTGCTTCCGATTCTAGCTTCATTCTTCCCCTTTTGATGCTACATAAACGATTGATCTTTATTGATTTTCACCTTGTTGATTAATTTTAGATATTGTCCTTGGAGTGGTTTGTCTTCACGTTTTCTAGAACATTTCTGTTTTATTATTATTATTATTATTATTATTATTATTATTATTATTATTATTATTATATTCCTCATTCTTTGCTGACGTAAGAGAATGTTCGGGTACAAGCAGTCACAATACATGAATATTTGAGAGAAAATACGTCGTATCGCGCATCGGCTTTCCT
Source organism: Teleogryllus occipitalis (assembly GCA_011170035.1). Classification (NCBI taxonomy): domain Eukaryota; kingdom Metazoa; phylum Arthropoda; class Insecta; order Orthoptera; family Gryllidae; genus Teleogryllus; species Teleogryllus occipitalis. The sequence goes on from BLKR01005512.1 coordinate 46,979, forward strand.
TATGAGTTCAAGAATTGGTGATAACTTCACGCAAAGTTTGTGATGAGAAAATACGTTGGTAGCAAGTTTTATGGATAATTGCTTCTCTTTATTTCTTCCCCATCCTCATCAGCCTGTTTTCAGTTACTTTTCATTTATTATGTCCATAATATTTACCTCGTGTAAATACGGAATGTAACTCGAATAAAATTAAGTCACACGAAGTATAGTTGCAACTCGCGCGAACTCCACATTGTCATTGAATTGAACATTCTTCTTTTCATATATTAACACTTTTTTTCTCGCATGAGGATTTTTCTAAATCAAGGTAGTTGAATCTATCGCGGATTCCCAATGGAGTTACCATCGCAAACCCAGGAATTTGTTTAAAAATATGATAATTATTGTCGCAAGTCCGCGTTGTCGCTCTCATCAATTCTAGGGTAGGTGCACGCGTGAATGTTGATTTATTTTACAAGTTCATTGCTGTATGTTCATGCTCCTCAAACAAAACGCGTAATGGTATTGTTAATACCCTTGCGGGCCTTTCTGGTTCTTTATGTCCTCTGGCCTTTTGAATCCTTTAGAACCCTCTCTAATACCAACACAACATATACATTTTTTTGAATTCGATTTACTACAGTTACGATGCAATCAAATACAATAAATAAATGGCATAATGCTCAAATAAGTAAAAGAAAACTCGTAATAAACCTTATTTTGCTTAATTGATATGAAAATTTCAAATTTGGAATGTTCCTGTGAATATACAATTGCCATCAGTCACTTATATTTCACTGTTACGTATCACCTTTTTTTAAGACATAGCATGTGCTTCGTGACTAGCAGTACTACTCGTAGTAATAACATGTATAAGGCAAATCGGCTAACATCCTCGAAATGTTATTTTTTGGTGTCATGGCATATTCTAAATTCCATTTGGCAATAGAAGTAAATAACTTAAAAGTACCGTTGATCAACGCAATTTACATTCGAATTTCTTCATTCCCGTAAGAGCACAAGAACACACAAAAACACAGATAGTGAAGCTACATTCATGTCCAGAAGCAAACAAACCAACGGTTTTAGAGACCGATGGATCAAATGATATCGAAAAGCAGGGCAAACATCGGGTGATATTGATTCAGGAGTGAAAAGTTAATGAAGCGCGGTGGAAGAGACAGCGAGTGATGTGTGGAGGGTAAGGAGGGCGTGCGCGGCGGCGGGCGCCCTCCTTTCCCAGGCAGAAGGCAGGCAGGCAGGCAGGCAGGGAGCGGAGACGCGCGCGCAAATCGGGCGAGGCGGGGCCGTCCCGGGGCCGCCGCGCGCCGCCGAGCGCGAGGCAGCCGGAGGCGACGCCGCCACAACGCCCCCCGACACGCGGCTCGCGATGCCATGCGACGCGACGCGACGCGACGCGACGCGCGCGCCCCTGGCACGCGCCGACACGCCGCGCCGCCCCGGCGCCGTCCCGTCGCTGCCCGTCGACGCCGCGCCACGCCCCTCCTCGGCCGGCCCGTCTCGTTCCGTGGCACCCCGCCTCACCCGGCCTCGCCCCGCCTCTCCTGTCCCGCCCCACCCGCCAGTCCCCGCTCTATCACGTCCCGCCCCGCCTTGCCCCGCTCCCCCGTCGCTGCCGAGCGCGCCCCGCCCGCCTCCGCCCCCAGCCCCGCCCGCCTCCGCCCCTGCCCCGCCCAGTCCCGCCCCGCCCCGCCCTGCTGTGCCTGACCCTGCCCCGCCCTGTCTCGTCCAGCCCTCCTATCCCGTCCCGCCCTGCTCTGCGTCGTTAGCGCCGCCAGCCGCGCCCCGAGACGCGTCGTGATGCGCCCCGCCGCCTTGCAGGCTTCGCTGCCTCCCCGGCCGACCCCGTTACGGAGACGGAGCACCAAGTCGAGGGCTGACCGGGCGAGGTTGATTGGCATGTATTCCAACACCCCCTCCCATCGAGCCATGATCTTCCTCGTGTTCGGGCAACGGGGATGAAAATTCTCACTCGCTCACTTTTGGTAATTAGGCTTCCATAAACATCACAAGCTTTTCTCGAAATTTCTTCTCGATGGATCTATACCTGGTAGCAAATATACATTTTTTCACATGTTATACGAGCACATTTAACAATAAATGTTGACATACGTTACTCTTGTATTCCTCTTTCTCATGAATTCTACAATTTTACCCTCAATTTTACATTTTGCATAGACCTAGAGCTGAATCTCCAAACATGCCCCATTTCTTTGAATATAAAGAACGACAATTTTAATTTAGAATGAAATGTCTAATATTACTAGTTCAAATGAATTCGGTATTCGAGTACAGAAATGAATCATGGCTTTTAGTTTCAAGTTACGCGGTACGTGACTAAGCTATTATTTACTAATGGGGAAAATGCATAGCAAGTTGTCAATGGAATATGGTCTTTATATGTAAAACACGAAAGATTTTTATTTAGAAAAAAAGGGCTTTCTTCACCAACAAAGTTTGTGATTTTTGCATTAAATGAAAGGTAATGGGCTCCGAATGTGCCATCGCATATTATTGACACATATTGTAGGATAAATCCTACATTTTAATAATACCTTAAAATTAATAGAATGAATGTTTATCGGCCTTCATTTGTTCATTACGTAGTTTCTTGGTCTACCGCGAGCAAACGTTTGTGATTGTGAGGTTATAGTTAGAAAAGCAAAGATAAGATTTAAGTTGGACTATTTAGGGTTTTTAAATGCAAAAACCAATGAGTGACTTAAATGCATTGTCCGACAATTGTCTAACATTTATGCGTCTTTACAAAAAAACTGATTGTATTTATATCCCATGCATAGCTCTTCTAAATTAAGGTGAATTACAAGACATTCTTCTGTAGTCCACTACTACATGCATGAACAAATCTTGGTAAGAATAAAACATTTCAATTACATTTATAGGAGTGAATATTTTTGTGTTCGCACCGTTTCCCACAGTGTTACATAGTCGTCAACAGTGACAGAGGCCAAAATCAGTCTTTCTCTCCACTGACTTCACAACTTAAACAGTCAATTCGTCAGTCGTTCTCTCGACTAGCGTGTCTCGACTGAGACATTGCAGGTAGAAGATTCCTGTGTGGGGAAACCCCGCATGCCAGCGGGAAGATCATCCCCTGGGTGTCGCCATCCAGCGAGGTGAGAACTCCGCCACCTCTCGCCTAACATGCACTACGCTTGCGGGAGTATTGATCTTAGCAGTTGACGCGCTCGGAAATACGAAGTAACAAATCTTTCTGTCCCAATTTTTTTACTTTCGCGCTACGAAGTAACGTAGGTAATGCTACGCGAGAAAATGGCGAATTTTCGGCAGAAAAACTTTATTACAGGGCTCTGGTAACGAAAAAGTGGATAAATCCAGTTGCTGAATTTAGAAAAAAGTTTTCTACCACTTAATTCATTTTTTGTGGGTTCTTGACACCGAAAAATCCAATGACGATAAATCACCTGTCTGTCAGTCCGTTCTTCTGTCCGTCTGTCGGTCAGTCTGTCCATCCGTCTGTGAACAACACTAGCTGTCGGTCAGTCTGTCCATCCGTCTGTGAACAACACTAGCTGTCGGTCAGTCTGTCCATCCGTCTGTGAACAACACTAGCCGCTAAACCGTTTATCCGATTTTCTTCAAAACAGATACTCCCTCCAATCGATCTGACAGATGTCGCGGCCCCTTGAATTTGAAACCGATATTTTAATTTTGGGTGGTGCTTTACATGAAACCCTTGTGACATTTTCCAAATTAAAAAAAAAAGTTTCCATTTTTATTAAATTTTGTTTTTGGATAGTATGAAGGACGTTTAAGAGAATGGTGCCGGTCTCATGTTCGTTGAAAAGCCTGATTTTTCGAAAATTGCAAAAATTCAATATGTTTTCAGCGTCTTCCTAGAATAAAAATATTAAAAATAGAGATTTTTTTCCCTGAATGAAATCTGTTCCTTTAAGATATGTTTTTTTTTTTGTTATTTAAGGTCGCATCAACATCTAAGGTCATTAGCGACCACTATTGTTGTTAACGGTATGGTAACTATGTGGATGAAACGATATGGTGATTGATGATAAGGGGTGAAAGGACGAACACAAATACAACCATGCCTGAGGCGGGACTCGAACGCGCGACCCTTCGGTACGAGATCACTATGACACTACTGCCTTAGCGATCTCGGCCACCGAATAAACTAAGATAGGTTTTGATACAAGGTCATCCTACAATTTAAAAAAATGATTATATTTGCGTGAAAATACAGGGGAGAAATGCGTGCTGCTTTAACACCACTGGTTTTCCCCTCCTTCCAGCCGCGTTGCTTCTCTTCGGAGCCCATGAGCGCGTTTATTCGGGGTCCGAGGTGGCTGCGCCGGGCGGCGTGCCCCGGAGGACGCCCTGGGAATGTCGCGCGCTCCGGTCGGCCGCCGCCGCCTGAATGGGCGCTCGATCATGCGACGGCGATTGACACGCATCGGTTCGCGCCTGAATTACCGCCCCGCCAGCATCCAGTTGGCGTTACTGCCCACCGCGCGCTCCTGGCGGGGAGGGTCATTTTCCGCGTGAATGTGATTTCCCTGAGACGAAATGAGGTGTCTTCAGCACGTTCCCGCTTCGCCGGGCGCCTCGGGACAGGCACGCCCACCGGATGACGATTTGGTCGGTTTGGTTGTTTTTGGTAACACTTCTTTGGTAATACCACTCTAGGAATAGTTAATGGGTGTTGGACACTGAATTAAACCCGTAATATGCCAACATATTGGAACTTTATTGTTCCCTCCTCAGGGATACATGTAGAGCTTCATTTCTGGCGGAACGCAAACGAACGGCGTTCCGGTACCTTCGGAATAATTATTAAATTATATTATTATATTATTATATTACATTATATTAAATTATAATATTATATAATTATAATATTATATAATTATAATATTATAGAAATAATATTATATTATATTAAATTATATTATTATATTACTTAACAATTTCTATTAAATTAATAGTTAGTTTGGGGCGCGTATCTTAACTTAAAATTTAAGAAATCAAGCACTGGATACATGTAATTGTGTGTCCATAGCCCTGATGAGGGAACAATATTTTTCCGAAACGTTGGCAACTAGGAGTTTAATTAACGGACCAACACCCTTTAATTATTCCTAGAGTTATCGGTATTATAAATTTCCCTTTGATGAGGTTGCGAACTATTTAAGTTTCCTCCAAGCATTTTTGGTACATTTAGCCTTAATGTGTTGTTCTTTTGATATCGTTAATAATTAGTGTGAAAAATATATTTCATCAGTAAAAACTTATTTTGTGACATGATTTGTATTATTACGATGTGTATAATTAAGAAAACGTATCTTGAGAGAACTTTCTTTATATAAAACAATTTAACTAGTAGTACAGGCTCCCGTATTTACGCTACAGAATACTAGCAGTACGTTTATGAACACATTATTAGGTCTTACTAAATCTCCTATTTCGTTTGACATTCAGAAAAATACTGCATTTATAAACAAAATAAGCACTGAATATAGACCTGAACTTTCATTTGTTTCGCTGCTAGTAGAGACACATCGCGACAGATAAGCGAGTCATCATCTCCAACTCGTGGCGGCCGGTTGAAGCGGTAAACTGCGACCAGTTATGAGGCAGTGATTTGTATTGAAAATATATACCTTGTAAATGAAATCATAATCACTCAACGGCGCATATTTAGAAACGTTTCTAAGGGGAGAAAATACATCCACTGGAATTCTGAACAAATTTTCTGCCGCTGAATAATTATTCATTTTCTACAATAACACACAACGGTGCCTAAATAGTCTGTTAACTGTCCGTGATGTTCCATCCTTGATTTCGGTGACTATGCATGCACATATTCGTGGATCCGATTGAAAGGTATGTCGGTTTTCATTATTTATCTTTTATTTCTGTAGGGAATGAATTTTTGAATATGACATCTTTTTGTTCTTAAGATGATGTGATCAAATGTTAGTTTTATCTTTACGAAAACAATAATATTACATTTTATTTAGAAAAATTGGCACCTAATTCATTTTCGTGTCACTTTAAAACACGTTACACGAACTTCCTAAAATGCGTTCTTCCAGGCAGTCATTTCAAACAAGGTCATTTTAACATATCCTATACTAAAATTTGACAATTGTATTTGCATTTTCAATTATAGTATTTGCGGAAAAAAATGAGTAACTTAATATAAAGAAAAATGTGCAAGCTGAATCGATGCATTAGAGCATTGCTTTTCCTCCGGCAAAATGCGATCAAGTACGTAGCTCATTAATAAAATGCGGGACATCGTCCAAAGGAATTCCCAACCAGTTTCGATCGGGACAGATGAATACAATCAACGGCCATCAAACGAAAGTGGTCGAGTGCTAACGAGATTGAAAATTGTGTTCCGGCGGTGAATCTGCCAGCGAGCGTTACTCGGCCGGGGGAACCAGTGGCGCCATCGGACAAAAAGCCGCGAGCGGGGCGGGGGCGGGGTTGGGGTGGGGGCGGGCTGGGGCGAAACGGACGAATCCGCGGCTACCGCGGGCGGGGCGGGGGGCGTGCGGGGCGGGGCGGGGCGGGAGGGCGGGCGAGCGGCGGAATGCGGGGACGCCGGCCGAGCGGTGCGGGCGGGGGAGGGGAGCGGGGACGATGGCGCGGGGCGAGCGGGGTGGGAGGGGCGGGGGCTTCAAACGCGCCGCTCGCTGATTTATCTGGCTGCGGCCGCCGCCGCCACGCGGGAATCCGATCGGAATGCTTTGGCCCGGCCGCGCCGCTTCCCACGCTCGCCCGCGCCCGCCCGCCCGCCCGCGCCCGTTCCCCCGCCCTCTCCCACCATCTCCCACCCCGCCCGCTCGCCTCATTGTCGCCTACGCCGCTGAGCTAAGCAGCTCTGGTTTACAACGCGGGGCGGGATGCGGCACGGTTTCAAGAGATGCGGCCATTTTGGGCGAAAAGGGTTGATGATACGCATCTTCGGTATAGGATGTGGAGTTCACCTTGTCTTAGATTATTGTGTTTGTGAGTACGTGTTTGTGTGTGTGCGTGTGTTTGCGTGTTTGTGTTTGTGTGTGCGTGTGTGCAAGTACGCGAGCGTGATTGTATACGTGCATATGCACGCGCGCGTCTGATTTTATATGTGTGACTGTGTGTGTGTGCGTGCGTGCAAGCCCCTACTACTGCTACGAGGGTTTGCATGTGGAGAATATGAGGTGATTCGTTATTATTAGGATTCTAAAATTAATTGTAACGTTTAAATGATTTAATTGTCTATTATTGCACATCGTTGCACGGAGGCTCGTGTATGAACACATGTTAGTTTTCCCCCGTCCCTCAGCGACGTATAAAATCGACTAGTCCCACGGTCGTTACAGTATTCGGCACTTCTTCTTTAACCCAAAACTACGTTGTTAACGACTTAGCTGACGAAAACCGTTATTTTATTTATTATTTAAAATACATGTTCCTTAGGAATGTTGAATGCATTCTGAATGTACCATTCTTAACGAGATTGAAAATTGAAAAACATTTAATAAATTCACTCATATGAAGAGTTAAAGAAACCTAACGCAGCACGAACACTGCCAGAATGTCATTCTAGGCATGCGACATTCAGCGTTGACTGTACGCGACATACGGAGGGGAATCTCTGTAGGAGGTGTTCTTCTCTCCCGCAATACCTCCTCCCCAACACACACGAACGATATGTGACATACCATTAAGCGAGGTATTAACAATGGCGTTGGAGAAGTCATTTGGTTCAGGGGAAAATGTCAATTGACCCTTACTTTTATTGTATGTTGTGATATATTTTGTTTTGATCAGACTAATAGCTGAAATTATGAATTCCATTTTACATAAAAGTTCTATTACAATAGAAATATCAAAAATATAAAACTCCTGGTGTAATTATCGAGTGGAAGATACTTATCATCGTTCACTGGTTGAAATATTTTCTAAATAATCGTATACGAAACGACTTGATAGATTCGCCGACCCTACAGGCAAATGAAGGGAAATGAATAATTGCAAAATTGGATGTCGGGTGTCGAATGTTTACTATTAAAATTTGTGCATGTACGACGACTAACCGACCTCTCCTTTGGTGAAGATGGAAGGCGGGAGGGTGTACATAATGGCCTCTATTAGAAAGTACTAGTCTGTTGTGACATGTGTGCACGGAACACGAAGATCTATTAGAACAAAGATGAGGGTTTATTTTGTAATTTACAGGGGACTTCGTTTCAGTAATTACTCCCATCTTACCTAGACCTTACCTACGTCTTCTCTAGTGTTTCCTCAACGAGTGAAAACTTCACCGGATGTTTGCTGTCCACGCGCCAACGATGAGACATCTTCTTCAGCCGACTAATTAGTTGGAATCGAATCCTAACGGTACTTCAATCATTCCAGGTACTCCCGGGATTTGTCAACTGCTCGCAAATAGTAATAATTGGCGTAAATTGGCGAGAATAGCGTGTTTTTTTCTGCGCTTCGGAAGTCTTTATCCCCCGTGAACGGAATGATTTGGCAATTGCGGACGCCGAGCGCTTATTTGGGAAGACACAGTGTTCAGTGGAGCGCCATCCGCCGCTGCGCTGCCTTTTACGAAGCCGTCATTCCGGCTGGCGAGCGGCGCGGAGCGGAGTGGTGCGGAGTGGCGTGGAACAGCGTGGATCAGCGTGGAACGGCGTACCTTTCTCCGCGTCCGCCGAGGAGACGCGATTGGACCAGCGTGGAGCAACAATTACGCGAACCGCGCCCGCGCCGTTGCAGCTATTATCAGCGCAACTTTTGTTGGGCCCTCGCTTCGCTCGTTGGGCGAGGAGTGGGGAGTTTGGTTATTTTAACAAGGAATTTTATATCAAATTTGTAGTTCGTTTCTCGATGCAAAATAGTTTCTATTACATGGGAGTGAACATTTCTGGTTATGTGATTTTGTCCACAATGATCGTTGCTATCTTTTATTCCTAATTCAATTAATGTTGGCAAAGGAGTGGAGGTAGGTATTCCATGGCTCAAGAAAACGTGCGCGAATAATCCTGCCCACATCGCCATCGCCTCCTGTCGATGTAAGAGTATTCGTTGCCTCTGAAGTATCGATGATTGGGAGGTCTTAGGGTACGACAGTTGACGTGGGGATTTTCGATACTATTTGCGTAGATGAGAAGAAGGTTTTCGCTGTCTGGAGGAGAATTCTAGTGGCCGTGCCCCGTATTTTTTCCAATCAATGCCAGGCGATTGCCGTAGAACTATCCTAAAGGACGGACCAAGGACCCCGCGCGATCTTTCGTTCATCTTTCTCCCCTCTTCTCGCCTTACACTCTCTCTTTTGTATCTTTTCTGTCTCTCTCTTTTCTCTCTTATCTTCTCTCCTCTCTCTTCTCTTCTCTCCTCTTTCTTCTCTTCTCTCCTCTCTCTTCTCTCTCCTCTCTCTTCTCTTCTCTCCTCTCTCTTCTCTTCTCTCCTCTATCTTCTCTTCTCTCCTCTCTCTTCTCTTCTCTCCTCTCTCTTCTCTTCTCTCCTCTCTCTTCTCTTCTCTCCTCTCTCTTCTCTTCTCTCCTCTCTTTTCTCTTCTCTCCTCTCTTTTCTCTTCTCTCCTCTCTTTTCTCTTCTCTCCTCTCTTTTCTCTTCTCTCCTCTCTTTTCTCTTCACTTCTCTCTCTTCACTTCTCTCTCTTCACTTCTCTCTCTTCACTTGTCTCTCTTCACTTGTCTCTCTTCACTTGTCTCTCTTCACTTGTCTCTCTTCACTTGTCTCTCTTCACTTGTCTCTCTTCACTTGTCTCTCTTCACTTGTCTCTCTTCACTTGTCTCTCTTCACTTCTCTCTCTCCCTCTCTCTCTCTCTCTCTCTCTCTCACTGCACTAGAGCTTGTTTCGGCAGGGTTGGGGAGATCCGTGGAAGAGAAAACTGTAAACCGTCGTCGATGTTAACGCCGGATCTCAGCGGTCCAAGCGGGGGAGACACACCGCCATCTCCCCATATATAGCCTGCACTACACTCACTGGACTAATGACCGAAATAGTTGACGCAGTCCGAAACACTTAAAACTCACTCACGCCGTTCCGCTGCCGCTGCCGTTCCTGGTTGTTTCCCTGATTCCTCGTAATTGCAAAAGGGCGCGATTTACAGGGACGGATGCTTTGATGGCGGGTGAAAAAGTGTGCGGGTCGCGAACGCGCGACCTGCCGGGGCGCCCCGTAACTCCATTACGCGCACTGGAGGCGGGGGAGGGCGGGGCTGTGAACGAGATGAAACCGCGCGTGGTCATTTTTGCGTGTTAATTTGCAACGGCGGCGGCGTTTCGGCCGTCATGGGATTCATTTGGAAAATGCGCGCGCCCCGCTCGGATGTTATTACGCGGGCGTTCTATCGGTGTGGGGTTATTTATGAGGAATTTTGGAGCCGGGCGGGGAGCGATGCTGGGCCGGGGAGAAGGGCGGGAACGGAATGCGCATGTGCTCGTAGGGGGTGGGAACCGGACGATAAGCTAATAAAAATGAGGAAATTAGCTCTGGGATCCCAAGTAATTTTTGCAATCTCGTGCTCTCCATTGGATTACTTAACAAAATACGTTAGAGGATATGCTATGGGGTTAATGATAAATTGATAATACACGCAAATATTGAAAATTTATTGAGGATACAAGAGGATACATAGATGTTATGAGATAAATTTTATATAAAATCAGATTATGTATAAAAAGGGGGCACCCTGCATGTCGTAGGTGAAAAAAAGTTTCATTTTTATGAGCACTAATTTTCCGTTCCACTTACGTTCCGTTTTAGGAAGACTATGTATAATTAGTCAGCTGCAAGCATTTTCATGTTGCGATGAATTTTTATTTATAAAAAATGTTATTGCAAAAGTGCATTTTTTCGGTTTTGTAATGTATTATATAGTTGGGAATGTGAATCGACTTTTATTACAATTAATAATGTGAAGAAAAGTCTACAAGACACGAATAGTACAAGTTAATGGTACGAGTGAAACACATTTGAATTTCTAATATGTATACTATATTTATATAAATGGAAAAATGTCGATCAAAGTGAATACGTAAATTTACATTACTTTACTACTTGTCTTTTCAGACAAGTAATTGAATTTAAGATGAAGGTATAGAAAGTAGATGAGAAAACGAGATGAAAGTATAAAGAAAATGAAATTTCAAATTACTTTCTCTGTTATTTTATTCCCTATAAATTATTTCTGTCAGAAACATTTGTATCAGATTTCGTAATTGCTCTATGACCGAGAGAGAAGGTACTGTAAAAATTTCGTGCAAAACTCGAAACCCATCAAATCATTTTCAGGATGTTTAATAAAACATTTTAGACGAAAAGCAGCTACGTTGAGTAGAATTCTTCAGCTTAACTGAAGAAAACTCAGTTCTTTGCAGCTATTCTATTTCAAGCATGATATCTATTTCACCATGCCTGTTAAAACTTGTTCGAAGAGGAACAACCATGTTGACTAGAATACGTTAACCAAAATGAACAATGATTAATTACCAGTGATTTCGGGCGCCTCAACTACTAAGGTCACTCATTCCGTAAGCGTAGTGCATGATTCTTGTTCGGAAGGTGGCGGTGATCTTGCCTCGCTGGTTAGCGATATCTGGCGCCGACCAACTACGTAATGAAGACTAAGTTCTGTGCAGCTATTCATCTTGATTCAAAATCGAGTGGTAAGGAGCCGTATTGTTAACACATGAAAAGCAACCGAATCCCCACCAGAGGCTAATTCCTGTGGTCCCGAAAGCGAATGTGCAGAACGCGTTCGCTGGGATGTGGGCGGGGCGCAGCCGCCTCTGGGAGCCGCAGGTGCACAAGCGCGCCTATGGCTCTGCGGCAGAGCGTGCGGTGCGGTGCGGCGCGGCGGTCGGCGCCTTTGAAGGCCTCGTGGGCGGGCGGGGGCCGGGGACCGGGGGCCTCGCACCTGGCGCGTGGAGCCAATGGAGGCGGGTGGCGCGCGCCAATGAGCCCGGCAGCGGCTCCCGGCGCTGGGCTCCCGAATGAGGCGAGGGGGGCGGGGGCGCTCGGTTATGAGTTACGGGCGGGCGGGTGGGCGCCCGCCGGCGGGCGGCGCGCGGCCAATGGCGCGGAGGAGGAGGAGGAGGAGGAGCGGAGGCGGGAGAGCCGGCCGGCAAGAGGCGCTCTGAGATGGGAGAGCGTAGGCCCTATACACAGAGTGACTCCTCAAGGGTCGCCGCCATTTAATATCCTCTCCAGGTATTATTCATGGTACCTGGATGGTCAGGAAATTAAGGGGAAATTTGATTGATTAATTAATTGATTACTACTATGATTACAACTATTGTGATCCTTAGTCCCTTAAATGTAGTGCGTATTTTTGCTCGGGAGGTGGTGGTGGTGGTCTTCCCCGCTGGATGGCCAGATCCGGAGCCGACCTACCGTCGGCTAACGGGGGTTCCCTAACCAGGTATCTCCCAGCAGCGAGGCACCGCCCCAGCCGGGAGAAGTTCTAAGTCCCCGATCGGTCTCCCGACGTGTGTGGCGGTGTTGTACATATTAGTTTAAGTGTGTGTAAGAGGTGAGGATAGGACAAGGAAGATGAAGGAAAGATCGCGCGTGGTCCATGCCCCGTTTGATAGGGAACTTCTCCGGCATTCGCCTGGTGTTGATCGGAGAAACCACGGAAAACTACCGATCTGAGCAGCCGGCCGCTAGAATTCTTCTCCATACAGCGACTGAATTCGACCTAGCTGAAAAGCTAGTCTCGAAAATCCTGCCACCGCCGTCGCGACTCGAGCCCAGGACCTCCCGGCCAGAGGCGCTGCAGTGATATCAGTTGATGCACTAAGCCACCGCTCTCGGTGGGAAATTGGAACAATTGATGGCAATGTAGAGTTTCCGGTATATCAATATTAAAAAGGTAGATTGGTGGTTGAAATAATGGAAGTCATCTTTGCCGACTTGGGTAAGCTTGACTGTCTAAGTTGACAAAGATGCTTTCTATTGTTTCATTCTTGATTAATATCAACAACACCTCATCAGCCTTTTCAGAAGATTAGTGGTTCCCAGCTCACCCACAATATCACTAGGTTTCACCTGGTACAAAATGACGAAATCGACGATGCAACTCGCTTCCCAGCTATTGCCCTTTGATTTTTCGTTACCTGAGAAGACATTGCCCAACTCTATCTTGTTTCGTTCATCCGGTGATTCGGAAGGACTAAACATTTTTGTTAAGATTCCATTCACAGGTAGCGCAAATGGATGTTCTCGCACCGTTCAGAGCAAATAGGTGAACAGAATACAGGTGAACATGGCAGAATCTTCATGGCAAAAGTTTTGTATGACAACGAGGTAAGATGATGTTCGTGACAGATGATTTCAAGTTTTGTTTCCACAAACTTGTAAGCGACGGTTTTCAACGTTGGTAGTATTCTATAAGGACATGCGAATGTTACGTAAAAAGAGACAAAAGTGGACAAATTTTAATCGATCATTGTGGTACTAAGCATTCAACGGAAAACATAGACATCAGTCATACTAAGGAGGAAAGTAGAATGGGATGGAGTCGGGCAATGCTTTTTTGGGGGAGGCAGGTGAACCGCATAGTAAAGGTTGACCGCGGGATGCTGTCGGTATCCGCTCTGTGGGGGCAGCCTTTGGTGTAAGACGCCTTCACATGTGTGTCTTTAGGCGGCGCATGTGACATCAAATTACAAGCATTAACCGTTCAAGTGACTTCACCTACCGTACCGCACGAAGTCAGGGTTTGTGGATTCGAAAAAATAAGAGCTTGCCTTAACATGTTTTGTATTATTATCTTAATTATCATTCGTCAAATCGTAATCATAAGAGAAGACAATTACCAGTTCCCGGTCACGTGCGTTCCACCATGAATATGGCACGATTAGAAATATACGCATTATGCTAGCATTCGTTTTAACAGTACAGTAAGAATTTGGATTACAATTATTTTATTTTTCCCATTCGTAAAAATAGATTTTTCTCGTAAACAATCTGATAAATTGATAAGTGTGGTAATTAAAAAAACGTAACGCAAAGATTAAATATTTAGTTTCAAAAGAAATACTGAATATTTTACCATTAAAATAATGAAAATTAAGTTTTTATGCTAATTATTTTTTCACCATCAAATAGTGTATGATACAGAAAAATAAAATTTACTTATTGGTATAAATTATGGTTGATAATTGCAATTCAAAAAATTCAAACATTCAAAGCCTTGTTAGAACAGAGTTGACGTGCGTAAATTTCATCAAAAATTGACATTTTTAATTTAGAAAGTTTTTTTTCTGTCATTTATGTTTTCCACAAGTGAGCAATGAGGATATCCATGTGTGCCTGTTTTCTCTGACATGTCAACGTAACAGTTTCTTATCTTCTTACAACTTACTCTTTATCTCCAACAATGTCTACATCGAATGAAATACACTTCGTTTCAAGTATCATAAAGTGGGGCTTCATAATTAAGTCTGTGAAAAGAAACTCTTGGACAGTGCTGTGATTTATAATAAGAATGTAGGTGGAGAGACTTTTTCAGGGTGAAGTATATTACTTACAAAAATTATACATTAACTTCTAACTAAACAAAAGAAGCAAAAGTTCTTAATTTTACAAACGTTCGGTTATTTAAAATCTTGAGTGCATTTTTTGCTTTAAAAAGGTTTTCAATATTTACTAAACTGATGCTATGTTGTTTAACGTATGTAAAATAAATAATAATTTCACATAACGTAGAATATAATCTAGGGTTCCTGTAACTTCCTTTCGAATAGTTAACGTTCCGTGACCTCAAAAGAACACCATTCGACGTTGCTACGGTTAATTATTGCGTTCCCTTCCGCATTTTAATCGCCGATTAAATCACACGCACAATCTCTTAGTTCTCTCTTAAGGAAACTCAACTATGAAAGTTTACGTTTGAATTAATGAAGTCCGTCGATTGGTTCCACTAGACCTTGTGAAAATACCATATTGTGCTTTTCCTTATTCATTAAAAATAAATATTTCTCGATTGTTTCCGCACATTTCAGTCTACAATAAAATATTTTACGATGTAACCTTAACAGTTTCTTGCATTTTTACAAAAGAACAGAGGATTAGAGGATAATTTACAAGATCGATTGCAAATAACTTTTAATAGCATATAATTGCAGAGTGAATGTTCTCTGAAGGTGTTAATTTATTATTATGCATTTGAAATTATTTTTATATTGTAGCTACTTCAGGAAAACATCAAAAAAGAATAGTTGCCAAAATGTCCAACTTCTTCGTTTTGATATGAAATTCAATTCTGAAAATACGAATGAATGCAAAGTTTATAGTTGCAAATGGTGCGTTTTTAATAAAATGATACCATAATTTGAGTTTTCAATGACTGTAAAATGATTTACGAGAGAACATTAACCAATCAATTCAAAAGTACTGCTTGATGAATACTTCCGAGACATGGAAGGAATGTTGTGAGAGAATAAACATGAAGAGGCCTGAGCTTTTCTTCAATCACATTGCTATAATCCTGTAAGGATCATCGATGGGTAAGAGAGAATAGTGTTTACATTTGAAAGCATCTCTTCCAAAATGATACAAGCGCGATAATAGCGCTTTTGTCATAATTTGATCATTTGTGAGATGAGAACATTGGAACTATTAAAAGCTAGAAAAATAAAGCATTGTGCCTTATTATATGCGACGAAATTTTGAGATTGAAGTATGAAAATAATGTTATTATCATTATCCATTCTCATCAGTGAGTTTTACAGTATTTGCAAATTAGCAGAGTAAAACGTTCTTTTAAAATGTCTTTTTTACATACTTTTGAATATAGTTTTTGAAAACACAACTCAGGAATCAATACTATTGAAATCAAAGATTGCCAATAGAAATTATTTTAGTACTTAGTTTATAACGGGCAATTACAAATATTCGTTTTTCGAACCTCATTCCGGAAAAACGATAACCTAACATTGCAGAGAAACAAAGCGGCTTGATTATCTGATTCATTAGTTTTAGCAATGTATTTCAATTGCAAGCTAATACTTTTTTCAAATAAGGGTTTAAAAATTTTAAGAGAATTCTGTATACCACTGCAAAGGTTTACAGGAAGTACAATTCATAAATTGTGGTGTTGTATACGCCCCACTCTTCTGCGAGAGGTAATATGAAATGCATTCGCTATCCTCAGACAATAATTTTTGTGTAAAACATCAATCGCCGTGCTCGGAGAGGTGAAATGTTGGTGCTGCCCTGGAAATCGTAGTTTCAATGTATATGAATAGCATCAGTCTTTATTTATAGTAAGATCACACAAGGAGGATGATGAAGAGACACAACAAAACACGAAATGGCGGTCGTCAGTTCCTCTACTTAAATAAGTGTGCCTATTTTTCAATAGAAATATTTTTGATAACTTATCTCCAAATTACACATTTTTATCGAAAAGAGACCATGCATAAATTCGAAGTTGAAAAGTGAAGTTTTGACTTCCTGTGAAATCTTTACAAAAAAATGAAAAGAAAAAACAACTTTATCGCCAATTTAAAAAAATGGAGTTAAAGAATGATGATTCATACACTGACAACATGCACTAAGAGGAACATTGAATCGAAAAATTATTAACGTGTATTTTACGTCTGACTAAAGGCACCAAAAAAGCTGGACCGAAAGAAATGATGGAAATATCAAAGTTGAAACGTACATGCGGCTTTCGGCTAAAGTTCGGATGGCGGAATGAGATCGGCACGGCGCCTCTGCCTCCACAAGTGCGTTGGACGCGTCTCCCTCCGCCCGCTTATATTTTAATTATTATTAATAATACGAAAGTTGGTACATAAGCCATGGTTTGTTGTTTTTTGGTTTATTGTTTGCTTTTTGTGATGAGAATACAAAAATGTAAAATATACACATGAAAAGGCAAGGAATAAATTAAGTGCAAGGACAAATAACGACACACCAAAATTATGTTTCTAATATTTATTAAGATATTTGAAATGGCAGTACTGGTTTGAAGTTCCAAACCATTTTAACATATACGATATAACATATAACATATTCTAAAATCATTACATACCGGTTCTAAGGGCTCCATTTGGCATATGCTCGATTACCGCACGTGTTACATCGGTCCACACAATCACAGGTCGTAACGTGCGTTGTTGATTAGTGATTAGTTGTTGCTAAGCTTCCTCATAGAAACTATCCTGCCTATCTCACGACTGTCATGAATGGAAGGGCATTATGCCCAAAAGATCCCATCAATTCCCCGTAACATGCTCGGGAATTTTTCTCATGGGCTACGGCTCTCATGGTTTAAGCGCTTTGCTCGAAACAGGTTACATTCATCTCGCACGGCGCCAGTCATATAACTGATTTCATATTGATCTCCATACTAATAGAGATGCTCAATCTGTTGCGAACACACATTAGTACAGCCTTTCTTTCAAGCAAAAGATTAAATTGTCTCATGCAATAATACTTCTTTTAGAAAAAATAGTTGTCATGACTTCTGCCCCAATTCTCGTATATTAATTCCGGAACTTCATTTTTTAAAGTTTTAATTCGCTCATTCTTACGGTGAATTTTTGCATTTTTATAAAGAAGATTTCTCGGGAAGTGCAAACTTCAACTTAAATTTTTTTATAGCCTCTTTTCGATAAAAATTAGAATTTTGGAGATGTTTTCAAAAATACACATCGATTCGTACACTGACAACATGTATTAACAGAAATGTTGAGTCGAGAAATCATTACTGTGAGTAATTTGATCTGAATAAAGACTAAATTCTATCATCCAACCGAAAAAATTTGGACCGAAGAAAATGATGGAAGTATGAAAATTGGAACTTATGTGCTCGGCTTTCGCCCAATGTGAGGATCGCGGAGAGAGAGGACAGGCAACTTGGGAGTCCCCAGTGGCGCGTAGCACGTGCCTCCGCAGGTGCGCTCGGAGCGTCTCTCTGCGCCCGCTAATAATGGCCCAAGTGTTTACCTTCAAACCCGGCCGCTCCGGACGGGCGAAATTGTTTCCCTTTTGGCATAGATAACGCTCCTAAGTGGCATTAATTCGCATCGGGTTGTTAGGTCCGTCAGGCTTCGAAGAGGCCTCCTTGCTTTGAGCAGTGGGACGAAAACACAACACGCACATTAGCGCTCGCGTACAAACGCGCCGTCAAGCTGCGCCTTGTGCCGCCATCGGGGGGGGGGGGGCAACGGGAGGGGGAAGGCGGCATCCGTCGACGGGCCATCGATTCTTTTCCCCTTCGAGTGCCTTTCTAACTACGCCGTCCTATTTCCCCGGCCCCCTCCCCTACACCACGGAATGGCACGACAGTGAGCGGCCCCCTGTTCCGCAATGGTGAAGTCCTTATCGACATCGGTTCTGATTGCGTCGTAATGTCAAGAATATTCATCAATTACTGGTTCTATGACGATAATTCTAGAACCAAGAAAGCATTCAATGACTATGTTTTTTCAAACGTACAATTAAATTGTCTTTTGAGACTCTAAACGTTGGAATTGTGGGTAGAAACACTCCGAAAAAAAGTGAAATTGTATGATACAACGCTGTAAGAGATCTCGATGATAAAACGTACCATATAGTGTTCCCACATTCCTCTCTAATGACATTTTATCATCAATGCTGCCATATTCATCACAATTATTTTAATGTATTTCAATCGTAATAGTGTAATTCGCATTTGTTAGTATCTGGATCTACTTGGGAGTGGAATTTACTATTTTTAAAAGCCGCAGTCTGAAAGAATAACGATATTATTACAAAACACTCCTGGAAATTGAGGCGGACATTCTTTAATAACTATATTATCATAAATATTCCAGTAAATTCCGAAATAGGTATTCGCTGCAATTACCAGCGTGATTCAACATTTATTATTATTATTATTATTATTATTATTATTATTATTATTATTATTATTATTATTATTATTATTATTTGTATCAGTATTAGTATTCGCTAACCATGCTTTTAAAGTTCTTGTACTGTATGCATAGAGTAATGCGGAACTTCAGATTCTATTGCAAGAATTCACGTATTAGGATTATCTCTTTCCTTTATAACGTATAAAACGATAGATTTCTTTTGAAAAACACTCTGCAGACAAATAGTGCATTGACTCTATCGATGACTATCATAAACTAGTAGGAATTGGAAGTATACCGAAACGTTTCCTGATATTAGTGTAATTCCTCAACAACTACAACTTTTTAAAAAACAAAACAAAAACGGGTTTAGTGTCATTTGAAGATCCACTGTTGAGAGATGCATTGCATTGAAAACGAAATATCTGGCCTTAATAGTGGTGATTCCAAAAACATTTGAAGTTTTGCTATTTACACAATTTCAAAGGTTTGGATGAAAATAGTAACTATACCATATTCATAAATGCGCTTTGGAGAAAGTTTTTAAAAAAATTCAACCTTTTTAAGAAAGTTTTAAAAACGTTACAGGCGCATCATGTAAACTATCTCTCTTTTAAAAAAATGATCCCCGTAACAGCTGAATTAAATTTTACTTCTTACGCAGAGGCGTACCTAGGATTTGTCCTAGGACTACATGTAAAGGGTGACCTGCCGACTTGATGTTTTCTTATAAAGAATTTTTACATTATGCTGAATATGAAAAGTATTTTTATTTGTTGACATATAATTTAATATTTATAAAGTTAACAATTGATGAACTGAATAACTTTAGAATAGAAAATTAGTAAAAGCTGTCAATTCAAATCGGCCGATATTAATGGGCAAGTTTTGTTCATCACCTCATCCTGTCTCGTATTTTTCCTATCAAAGTTACCTGCGACAGCCTTGGAACCCTTCCCTGTAGATGTTCTGAGATTTAAACGTAAATTAACTAATGATGCTTGTAAACGTTCTTAATTTAGCAAGTTAGGCTTATTAAAACAGTTATTATACTATTATTATTGTTATTTGTATTGAAATGGTTATTATTAGTGTTGTGATAATTACAATTCACTGCGTTGCTTTATTGAATATATAATTATATTCAAAGTAGTATTGTATTGAAGTGTGGTGACGTGTTGTGAAGTGTAGTGCAATATAGAAGTAGAAAGAGAAGTGAAGTGCAAATGTGAAGTGCAGTGTAATAAGAAAGTCTTGTATTTAATAGTTTAAAATAACTGTGCAGATCAGCCTTAAAATGTAGAGTTCATATTATTATTGTTATTATTGTACGTTTTGTTAACATTTTTGTTGTATTATTATTATTATTATTATTATTATGTCTTAAAATAATTTAAAGTTACATTGTATTAATATTCCTAATGGTAATATATAAATTGTAGTGTTCTGCCACCACGTTGTATAAACCTTCTTGCAAAAGTAACGAATATCTATCTATCTGAAGTACTAGCTATCGTCCTCCGCAGCTCCACCGCCCTCCAGACGTCGCCTTTCTACCCCCTCTATTCACACCCTCGGCCACGCGCGCGTGGAGTGGTTTCGAAATTGGTGCAAATTCGGGGCGGGCGCCGTCGGCGGCGGCGGCGGCGGGGCGACGGCGGGCCGCGGGCGATGCGACGCGCGAGGGACGGTGGGCGGGCGGGGCGAGGCGGGGCGAGGCGGGGCGGCGGCGCCGGGGGCGGACGCGGGCTGCGATTTACGACGCGCACGAGAGATTTACAGCGACACGGGCGCGCGCCCGCCGCCGTGCCAGCGGCGCCGCCGCCGCCCGTTTTGAAATATCCCTGGCGGCGCTGTTCATTTACTGCGGAGACAAAAGGCGGCAGCGCTGATGGCGGCTCGGGTGGTGAGGCTGGCGGTGGGGACGGGATAGCGGTGGGGATGGAACTGCGGGAGTGGTGGGGTTTGCTGAGAAGGGGTGTGGATCGGTGTGTTGAAAGAGGGTACAATGTTGCAGAATTGATACTGTAAGAATGTTGATGGGAGTAGCAGGAGTATTGACACAGGAGACGGTGCGTGTCTCATTTTCGTTGAACTCTTTGAATTTTCAAAAATTGCTCAATCAAGAGTTTCTCTTGTGGCGTGATGAGAATGGTTCGGAGTGGATGAAGGTGGTGAGGGGGTGTTTGTGAGGGTGGTAGTGTATTCAGCAAAATTGCTAGAAGGGTTCGACACTGGAAAGGGCAACGGTGAGAATGTAGGAAAGAGGACGAAAATGCATGAGCTTATACCAAGTGAATTGCAGGTGGGTGGTTTTGCGGGATGTGCGGATAAACAACAACCACTAGCGATTAGCGTAAAATGAGTGAAAATGCTGATACATGTGGAGTAAACGACCGGCGTCGTTAGAGCTTGCAAATGACCGTGCTTAACTACGCTCCGTAAAGTCACGGAAGTTAAGCAATTTGAGACTTCACGAATTCCCGAATGAGTGAGCATCTGCGAACCCCAGTTCCCAAGGTGTCGAGCTCCTGGCCGAAGGGATAAAAGCACGACTAACTGCTACGTTACGAGACAAACAACAAATAACGGAAGATTTCTCCAATAAGGCCATTGCCCAAAAAGGGCTAAAGAGACATGTTGCGTAAGACGCAACAAATTTGAAAGAAAGGCAATTGTTATAATGGGTGAGAAAGTGAAATCCAACTGTGGAGTTAAAAGCCAGAGTTATGGGTAGTGATTCGGTGGTCACCCGAGGGCGGATGGAGGTAGTGATCATGGTTCATCAGGAAACCAGCACAACGACGACAAAGAACCCTGGCGAGAGGGCGTTGCCGGTAGTGATGGTGGTACCGACGCAACTCAGCGGCGATCGTGCATTATCAATCCGCACGCGGCAGATCCCGCCCTCGAGCCGCCCCACCCCGCCCCGCTCCAACCCAGCCCACTCCGCCCCGCCCAGCCCCGCCCCGCGCCACTCCACCCGCCCCGCTTCGCCCCGCCTCGCCTCCAACCACCCACTCGCCGCCCGTCATACGCTGCGTGCTCCGCTTTGTGCGAGCGTCCGTTATTTATTGCTGCGTGATAGCTCTCTCCGCGTCGGTCTCGTGGATTTTCATGGCGCACGCAAACGCACGGGCGGGCTGGCGGCGGCGGCGGCGGCGCTGGCACTGGCCCTATGTGACTCGTTTGCGCGCAACGATGGATGGGATGCAGCAGTCGACGAGATGTTTTGTGGCTGTTGGTTTAGTGGCATTTTGAAATGAAGAGGCGGAGCATCGTCCTGAAATGATTTGCGTTGGAATCATAGACTTGCGGAAAACCTACTGTGTTTTACGACATTTTGGTGATCTCTGAAGCATAAATTAAGGGATAATTTAACCATAAAATAGAGTTTAATGGATGCATTTATAAGCTTTGTCGAAACATAATATTCTAGAGGATAATAGTTAATTTAATTTACTTTTATTATTTGTGCGAATATTCTATATTTCTTTCGAATCTCTGTGTGGCACATAAATATCGTGTTCATATTAATTTAATGACATTGTTTATTTCTACAACTAAAAGTATGCAAACAAAATGAAATTGAGGCAAACGTGTGTCTGACAGTATAGCTGTATGTGGACTGTAAATAATAATCACATCTATTTCAAATGCTATGTCTCTTGTGTCGCAACGCTTACTTCTCTGGATGTCGTAGAACTTGGCAACAGCTTGCAAGAGATGTTTAGATGATCGCGAAGAGGGTTTATGAACACGTACAGGACAGTTAGCTTTGTTCAGGATATTTGTAACAGCATGACCTCTATATGCGAAGCATAACCACCCCGACGCACTGAACAAAGAACTGACAAACTAATGCGTATTGAAGGAAACGAATGTCTAGGAATGTAAATACATCTAGCACTATAACATTTGCCACACGAAATACACGTGAGGTATTTAAGTTTATGAGTACGGTGTAAATGTCTTCTAAAATAAGAGGGAATGTGAATGTTGCGTGCGAATGCGATAAATATTTCAACATTTCTTTTGCCCAACGCTTTCATGAAGACATATTCTTTTCAGTCAAACATTTTTATACTCTGAATTAAAATACAATAACAAACATTTTAAATATAAATTCTTTTAACGTCTGTGAATGAAATATGAAATATCCCCTATTCCACAGATTATGGTAACTAAAACTTCTTGGAGAAAATATTTCCATAATAAGGGATTAAACAATTATTTTCAGTTCTTATAGTTTCTCAGAACATTATAAACAGTATCTTAATATACTACTCTCAAGAAATATTTATGACGAAGTACTGTTTTAATGAATAATTTGACAATAGCATTCAGCTACAAAATGTCTAGATCTAGATCGTACTTGAATGAGCAGGAAATATAAAAATATTGTATTCTCTTTAAAACGATTATGAGATCCGTTTCTTGCCAAGCCACCATCTTAGAGAGAGTGATCTAGAAGCAATATGCATACCGAATATTGTTCTTGGTTCACATGACACACACTGGTTGCACATTGTTCTCAACCAATTTTCACATTTAATTTCTTTGTCTTGTTTGATCCTATATCTAGGAGAAATAAACTCTCCTACAAATGTTTAAGGGTATTGTTGGTGTTCATTTAAGAGCTATGAAAAGTAATAATATCTCTAAATATTTTGAAGGCATACCAAATAAACTTATTATTTCTTGTCGGTGACAAAAGTTAACAATGTTCGTTTATGAATGACAGAACGTTTTAACCGGACCGTTAGGAATAACAGAGAACATTTACATATCTGCAATTCGTTTAGACATTTTTTCCTCCATGAAGTAATTTTTTGCCTGGGCCATCTCTAGCAGTTCGAAACATTCGAAACCATTATTAGCGCGGGATAGTCTTTTGTACCCCTCGGATCGTGTGTATTTCCGTAACTCCTGCGCACCTGGGGAAAATCCGAAGCCACAGTTTCGTGAGAGCAACATTGTCGCAAGCATTCTCGCTTCGCATCCGGGAAACGGGCACAGCCGCGGAGGTCCCTTGCGCTATAAATCTGCACGCGGGCCATCGCGCCGTCGCGTCGGGGGCGCATCTGTTAGCGAGCGGGGCCCGCGTGAAGAACGGGGCTGCGCTGCCGCCCCTCGCACATGTCGTCGGCCCGAACGGCGGGGGCGGGGCCATGGCCCCCGCCACGCCACTTCTTTCACGGAGGATTGGGTTCTTCTTGTCATCCTCCCCCTTTCCCTTCCCTTCTTGTCTCGTTCTCTTCTTTTGCCCCACGCCTTCTTGCCTTGTCTCCTTCCCGTTTTCTCTTTCCCTCTCTATCTCCTTCCTCCTTTCTCTTTCCTTCGCCTTCCCCCTTTCTCTTTCCCCCTTTCTCTTCCCCTTTTCTCTTTCCCATTTCTTCTTCTCCCTTTCTCCTTCCCCCTTCCCTCTTTCTCCTTTCTCTTGACTCATTCTCCCTTTCCCCTTCACCCTCTCTCCTTCATCTTTTCGCCTTTACCCCCTCCTTCACCGTTTCTCCTTCCCCTTTCTCTTTCCACCATTTTTCTTCTCCATTTTATTTGTTTCCCTTATTCTTGTACCCTTCCTATTTCTTGTTGCCCTACTTCCTCTTCTTGCTCTCCCCGTCTTCTGTCAGTTCTCATCCTTCTTCCTCTTCCAGTTTTCTTCCTCCTTCTTCTTGTAATCCCCCTCCTCCGTCTCCTTATTCCTCCATGCCCCTCCGCCTCTCCTTTCCTTTTTTCACTGTATACATTTCGCTCATTCTTGTTTATTCCCGGCAGTTTTTTTAGGCTGTTTAGTGGATGTAGAATTATACATATATTTATACCATCGCATTTTGCGTCACAAACACGAATGTGAAATTAGGCTTTGAGACGACTCGGATCCGCTCCTAGCGTACAGCGATTGCCTTCGCAGTCAGTTATGATACGAACTTTGTAGTACAAAAGCAGTAGAACTGGCAAACCCCTTTTTCAGCACTGTTCTTCGCGACTGGTGAAGAATGTCTCATCCAATGATGAATAAGAAGTCTGAAGTTGTCATTCCTTTCATCGCCATTAAACTAAGATAACTGAAAATTTACTTTTAAAGGATAAACATGCTAAACGTGATTTAGTTTTGAATTATTTAAGTATTTAACAATTATTTGCGCGGAATTTATATTAAAACCAACATTGCAATCTGCTCTCTTAACTTCGTGAGTGATTAAAAAACATCAGCAGCCAGAGGGAAGAAATAACGATACGATGTTTTAGCCGCCATGCTGATCATTAAACTCGAACATTAAGTTGTCCACTTCTCTTGATATTTTTGAAAGTTTATTTGAAGAAACATTTAGGATAATCTGAAATGCAATAACAAGACACAAGTAAAGTAAAACAAAACTTCTTAATACCGAGACATCAGAAACGCAATTAGCTCAACCACTTAAGGGCCATTGTATCGCCCGTTGTTGTATTGCCTTAGCTCTGATCTTTCCTGGACGCCCTCTGTAACCTTGCTCGCATCTATCACCTTCACCCATCCTTAACATGTCGTATCGAATGTCTCGACATACATTTTTTACTTTCCCTCTTCTTAAGTATGTTCACTCATACATTCCTTTTTTTAACTTTCTCCAAGCATCGTAATCTGCTTTCAATTTGTTTATTACTTACTCAAACCGATCCCACTTCGACTGGCCACTTCTCTCTGCCGGATTGTGCTCCTCTCCGTTCCTTCCGTGAGTTGAGACCTATTCTCCCCCATTTTCCCTCTTCTCTTAAAGTCATCTCGCTGCGTGCGAAACCACCCCTGTCTCCTGCCTCCCCCCGGTCCACAGTGCCGCTCCGTCGCTTCGTGTCCTCGCTGTTTGTAAGAATGTATAAATAAAAGTTGGAACGAGTGATAGACGGCCAAAAATCATGTAGAACTGAAGAATGACATACTACACAACGCGATTCACACTAACAAATTAATATCAGCATGATTAACACAATGCATAATTTTCAAAATCATCATTCCCTGAAAAAAATTGCATATACGGAAAACGTGCATTGAATAATCTATTTACCCGGATTGAATAGCTCCTGTGAGAGAACACTGCATTACACGACAATTTTGTTCTCTTTCCCCAATCTTGAGTCATGACCTCCTCTCGATATTTACAATAAATAGTATATCCACTGGATAGATGGCGAGGCGTGGCGTGGCGTGGCGTGGCGTGGCGTGGCGGGGTGTGGCGGGGCGTGGCGGGGCGTGGCGGGGCGTGGCGGGGCGTGGCGGGGCGTGGCGGGGCGTGGCGGGGCATGGCGGGGCGTGGCGGGACGGGGCGGGACGGCGCGGGCGGGGCGGGACGGGGCGGGGCGGGGCGGGGCGGGCGGGGCGTGGCGGGGCGTGGCGTGGGCGTGGCGGGCGTGGCGGGGCGTGGCGGGGCGTGGCGGGCGTGGCGGGCGTGGCGGGGCGTGGCGGGGCGTGGCGGGGCGTGGCGGGCGTGGCGTGGCGGGCGTGGCGGGGCGTGGCGGGGCGTGGCGGGGCGTGGCGGGCGTGGCGGCGGCGGGGCGTGGCGGGGCGTGGCGGGCGGCGTGGCGTGGCGTGGCGGGCGTGGCGGGGCGTGGCGGGCGTGCGCGTGGCGGGGCGTGCGGGCGTGGCGGGCGTGGCGGGCGTGGCGGGCGTGGCGGGGCGTGCGGGCGTGGCGGGCGTGGCGGGCGTGGCGGCGTGGCGGGGCGTGGCGGGGCGTGGCGGGGCGTGGCGGGCGTGGTGGGCGTGGCGGGGCGTGGCGGGCGTGGCGGGCGTGGCGGGCGTGGCGGGCGTGGCGGGGCGTGGCGGGCGTGGCGGGGCGTGGCGGGGCGTGGCGGAGGCGGAGGGTGAGGGCGGGGAGGGGCGGGGAGGGGCGGGGAGGGGCGTGTCGGGACGTGTCGGGGATAGGCGCGGCGCGGCGGGGAGTGGCGGGGATAGGCGCGGCGCGGCGAGGTGTGATGCGGGGATAGGCGCGGCGAGGTGCGGTGCGAGGCGGGACGCGCGTGGCGATAAATCGCCAGGGCCGCCCGCGCCTCTGTTGTTGCCGCCGCAAAACGTCGGTAAAGCTAGCACCCCCACTTTCGAAAAACTGAAAAATTTTTGCGCCATAATTTTGGGCTAATTTTGGGCTAATTTCAGCCCCCATTCAAAAATTTTGGGCTACCTCCCAACACCCCGAAATTAAAATTTCAAATTGAGGCTGGTAAAGCTAGCACCCCCACTTACTCAAAATTCAAATTTTTTTGTACGGTCGAAACAAGTGAATTTTGGGCTCCTGAGCGCCACTTTTTGAAATTCCAAAACTCACCCCTAAATAAGAAAACCGAAGACCAAAACCACCCCAAATTCTCAAAACTCAAAACTTCATGCGCCTTAGTTTTGGGCTCTTCAGTGACACCAAAAACATTATTTTTTGTACCCCACTACCCCCCGAAATGAAGGTTTCAAAATAAGGGTTGGTAAAGCTAGCACCCCCACTTCCTCAAAATTCAAATTTTTTTGTACGGACGAAACAAGTGAATTTTGGGCTCCCGAGCGCCACTTTTTGAAATTCCAAAACTCACCCCTAAATAAAAAAACCAAAAACCAAAACCACCCCTAATTCTCAAAAATCAAAAATTCATGCGCCTTAGTTTTGGGCTAATTTTGGGCTCTTCAGTGACACCAAAAACATTATTTTTTGTACCCCACTACCCCCCGAAATGAAGGTTTCAAAATAAGGGTTGGTAAAGCTAGCACCCCCACTTCCTCAAAATTCAAATTTTTTTGTACGGTCGAAACAAGTGAATTTTGGGCTCCTGAGCGCCACTTTTTGAAATTCCAAAACTCACCCCTAAATAAGAAAACCAAAAACCAAAACCACCCCTAATTCTCAAAAATCAAAAATTCATGCGCCTTAGTTTTGGGCTAATTTTGGGCTCTTCAGTTACACCAAAAACATTATTTTTTGTACCCCACTACCCCCCGAAATGAAGGTTTCAAAATAAGGGTTGGTAAAGCTAGCACCCCCACTTCCTCAAAATTCAAATTTTTTTGTACGGACGAAACAAGTGAATTTTGGGCTCCCGAGCGCCACTTTTTGAAATTCCAAAACTCACCCCTAAATAAAAAAAAACAAAAACCAAAACCACCCCTAATTCTCAAAAATCAAAAATTCTTGCGTCATAGTTTTAGGCTAATTTTGGGCTCTTCAGTGATATCAAAAACATTATTTTTTGTACCCCACTACTCCCCGAAATGAAGGTTTCAAAATAAGGGTTGGTAAAGCTAGCACCCCCACTTCCTCAAAATTCAAATTTTTTTGTACGGTCGAAACAAGTGAATTTTGGGCTCCCGAGCGCCACTTTTGGAAATTCCAAAACTCACCTCTAAATAAGAAAACCGAAAACCAAAACCACCCCTAATTCTCAAAACTCAAAAATTCATGCACCATAGTTTTAGGCTAATTTTGGGCTCTTCAGTGATATCAAAAACATTATTTTTTGTACCCCACTACTCCCCGAAATGAAGGTTTCAAAATAAGGGTTGGTAAAGCTAGCACCCCCACTTCCTCAAAATTCAATTTTTTTATACGGTCTGATTAAGTGAATTTTGGGCTCCCGAGCGCCACTTTTGGAAATTCCAAAACTCACCCCTAAATAAGAAAACCAAAAATCAAATCCCCCCAAATTCTCAAAACTCAAAAATTCTTGCGCCATAATTTTAGGCTAATTTTGGGATCTTCAGTGACACCAAAAACATTATTTTTGATACCCTAAAACCTCCCAATTTAAGATTACAAAATAGGGGGAGGTTAAGTTACTACCCGGACTTACTCAAAATTCAAAATATTTTGCATGGTCTAAACAATTGAATTCTGGTATGGGCCACTACTCAAAATTTTGAAACTCTCCCCTAACTACGAGAGAGAAATGAGAACCACCCGAATATTTCATAACTAAAAAAATTATGCGCTATAATTTGGAGAATTTAATGGCGCCGAAATCATTTTTTTTCACCCACATTGCGAGTACAAACACCCAAATTCAACTTAACCAAAAAGGGGATTGAAAAGCTCCACATTCTCAGAACTAGAAGATCAGAAGTAATCAAACACACATGATATTACGGTTAAAAGAAATTAGAGCCACAATTCCATCCATTATAAGCAATTGCAAAATTTTAGTTAATGAAAGATTTAATATAGATAATTTATCACATATTTGTTTCAATTCTTTAATATTTAAATTTTTATAAAACCTAAACTACAAGACTTTCTCTTCCAGGAATCGAATAATCTCTAAATTACATACACGTAAGTTCCACAAACGCCAAAAAATGCATACGATAATACAAACTTTCGAGCATTTTTCCATTGTTCAGATATAAACACAAAAATAATGATCGTATACGAATAAGACTGTTTTTGACAATTTTCCACACTCTTCTTAATTACACGCGTTACTCAAATAATTTTGGGCTAGTACAGTATTGATTAAAAATTTAAAATTAATAAAAATAATCCCACAATTTATCAAATCTTTTTTCTTCCTTTGTAATAAAACCTAAATTACACGACGTTCTATTCCACTGATCAAATATATTCTAAAACACATACAAAGGAGTTCGAAAATGCTCAAAAATAATTTTTGCTTCTGTCATTTCTTTCCAAAAATCGAGAAATCTCGTGCCTACGATATTTTGACATTATGAGTTATTTCACATTACCTAAGAATAATCTGATAAATAATGAACGTATACGAATCAGACATTTTTCCACAATGCCTGCACAATGGTTAATGAAACGAGACACTCAAATAATTTTGGGCTATTCTAGTACTTATTAAAAAAGTATAAACTAATAAAAGTTATCCCACACTTTTACCGATCACTTTTTTAGATTGCTATAAAACCTAAACTACACAACATTCTCTTTCGGTAATTAAATAGTGCAAAGGACAGATACAAGGGATTTATACAATGTTCAAAAATAATTTTGGGCTTCTCTACTTTCTATCAAGAAAAAAGAGAAATCTCGTGCCTACGATATTTTGACATTATACGTTTTTTCACGTTATCCAATAATAAACAGAAAGCAAACGAACGAATACTAACAAGACACTTTTTCACAATTGTCTGCACAATGGTTAATGAAACGAGACACTCAAATAATTTTGGGCTAGTCTAGTACATATTAAGAAAAATGGAAACTAATAAAATTTAGCCCAAACTCTTTCCGTTCACCATTTGTCATTGTTATAAATCCTAAACTACACGATATTCCCTTCCAGTAATGAAATATTGTCTAAAAGACATACAAGGGAGATTGACAATGTTCAAAAATAATTTTGGGCTTCTCTCATTTCAATCCAAAAGAATCGATAATCTCGTGCCTACGATATTTTGACCCTATGTGTTATTTCACATAACCCAGTAATAATCTAAAAAATAATAAACGTATAAAAACAAGATATATTTTGACAATTGTCCACATAACGACTAATGAAACGAGACACTCAAATAATTTTGGGCTAGTCTAGTATGTATTCAAAAAATCATAAAGTAGTAAGAGTTAGCCCAACGTTTATCCGATCATATTTTTTACATTGTTATAAAACCTAAACTACACAACATTCTCTTCCAGTAACTAAATAGTGCAGAGAACAGATACAAAGGTGTTAGACAATGTTCAAAAATAATTTTGGGCTTCTCTACTTTCCATCCAAAAAAAAAGAAATCTCGTGTCTACGATATTTCGCTCTTATGAGTTTTTACACATTATCCACTAATAAACTTAAAAATAATGAACTTATAGTAACAAGACATTTTTTGTCAATTGTCCACATAACGACTAATGAAACAAGACACTCAAATAATTTTGGGCTAGTCTAGTACGTATTTAAGAAAATGGAAAACATTAAAATTTAGCCCAATCTCTTTTCGTTCACCATTGGTTTCATTGTTATAAAACCTAAACTACTTGATATTCCCTTCCAGTAATGAAATATTGTCTAAAACACATACAAGGGAGATTGACAATGTTCAAAAATAATTTTGGGCTTCTCTCATTTCATTCCAAAAAATCGATAATCTCGTGCCTACGATATTTTGACCCTATGTGTTATTTCACATAACCCAGTAATAAACTAAAAAATAATAAACGTATAAAAACAAGATATATTTTGACAATTGTCCACATAACGACTGATGAAACGAGACACTCAAATAATTTTGGGCTAGTCTAGTACGTATTCAAAAAATTATAAAGTAGTAATAGTTAGCCCAACGTTTATCCGATGATATTTTTTACATTGTTATAAAACCTAAACTACACAACATTCTCTTCCAGTAACTAAATAGTGCAGAGAACAGATACAAAGGTGTTAGACAATGTTCAAAAATAATTTTGGGCTTCTCTACTTTCCATCCAAAAAAAAGAAATCTCGTGTCTACGATATTTCGCTCTTATGCGTTTTTACACATTAACCACTAATAAACTTAAAAATAATGAACTTATAGTAACAAGACATTTTTTGTCAATTGTCCACATAACGACTAATGAAACAAGACACTCAAATAATTTTGGGCTAGTCTAGTACGTATTCAAAAAATTATAAAGTAGTAAGAGTTAGCCCAACGTTTATCCGATCATATTTTTTACATTGTCATAAAACCTAAACTACACAACATTCTCTTCCAGTAACTAAATAGTGCATAGAACAGATACAAAGGTGTTAGACAATGTTCAAAAATAATTTTGGGCTTCTCTACTTTCCATCC